>SJYA01001284.1:148581-295910 GCA_006410615.1 Neotragus moschatus
ACCCATCTAGGTTGATACAGAGCCCCTGTTTGAGTTTTCTGAGCCATATAGCAAATTCCCTTTGGCTATCTGTAATTAAGTTTCCATGTTACTCTTTCCATACATCTCACCCTCTCCTCCCCTCTCCCCATGTCCATAAGTCTATTCTTTCTTGTTTCTCTATTGTTGCCCTATGAATAAGTTCTTGAGTACCATTCTTCTAGATTTCATATATATGTGTTAGAATACAATATTTATCTTTCTCTTTCTGACTCACCTCACTCTGTATAATAGGTTCTACGTTCATCCACCTCATCAGAACTGACTCAATGCATTCCTTTTTATGGCTGAGTAATATTCCACTGTGTATATGTACCATAACTGCTTTATCANTTCTTCTAGATTTCATATATATGTGTTAGAATACAATATTTATCTTTCTCTTTCTGACTCACCTCACTCTGTATAATAGGTTCTACGTTCATCCACCTCATCAGAACTGACTCAATGCATTCCTTTTTATGGCTGAGTAATATTCCACTGTGTATATGTACCATAACTGCTTTATCCTTTCATCTGTCAATGGATATCTAGGTTGCTTTCATGTTCTAGCTATTGTAAATAGTGCTACAATGAACAATGGGATACATATGCCTATTTCAGTTTCGGTTTCCTCAGGGTATATGCCTAGGAGTGGGATTGCTGGGTCATATGGTGGTTTTATTCTTAGTTTTTTAAGGAATCTCCATACTGTCTTCCATAGTGGCTGTATCAATTTATATTCCCACCAACAGTGCAAGACTTCCCTTTTCTCCACACCGTCTCTAGCATTTATTGTTTGTAGACTTTTTGATGATGGCCATTCTGACCAGTGTGAGATAATATCTCATTTTAGTTTTGATTTGCATGTCTCTGATAATGAGCAGTGTTGAGCATCTTTTCATGTGTTTGTTAGCCATCTGTATTCTATGGAGAAATGTCTGTTTAGGTCTTTTATCCACTTTTTGATTGGATTGTTTATTTTTCTGCCATTGAGTTGTATGAGCTGCTTGTATATTTTGGAAATTAATCCTTAGTCAGGTGTAGTAATTTGCTACTATTTTCTCCCATTCTGAGGGTTGTCTTTTCACATTACTTATAGTTTCCTTTGCTATGAAAAAGCTTTTAAGTTTAATCAGATCCCACATTTACTTTTGTTTTTATTTCTGTTACTTTGGGAGGTGAGTCATATAGGATCTTGCTTTGATTTATGTGTTCTGCCTATATTTTCCTGTAAAAGTTTTATAGTTTCTGGTCTTACATTTAGGTCTTTAATCCATTTTGAGTTTATCTTTGTGTATGGTGCTAGGAAGTGTTCTAATTTCATTCTTTTACATGTAGCTGTCCAGTTTTTCCAGCACCATTTATTGAAGAGGCTGTCTTTGCCCCATTTTTGCCTCATTTATCAAAAATAAAGTACCTGTAGGTGCATGGGTTTATTTCTGCGCTTTCTATCTTGTTCCATTGGGCTATATTTCTGAATAAGTGTTTTTTTTTTTTTTAAATTACATTCAGAGTTGTGCAACCATCACCACAGTCAATTTAAAAACATTTTTTAGCACCCCCTAAAAGCCACCCTGTTCCCATTAGCAGTCACTTTCCATTTCCCCCCAATATTGCCAGCCTTGGACAACTATTGATTTTTCTCTCTCTCTAGACTTGCCTACTCTGAACATTTTATATAAATGGAGTGATGTAAGATGTGGTCTTTTGTGTCTGACTTCTTCCACTTAGCATGTTTTTAAAATTCATACACTATGTAACATGTATCAGTACTTCTTTTTGTGGCTAAATAATAGAATTTTGTATGGACATTCCACATTTTACTTACCCACTTGTCACTTGATGAACATTCGGGTTGTTTCCAATTTTTGGCTATTGTGAATAATGTTGCTATGGGTATTCATATGTAAGTTTTTCTGTGAGCTAATGGTTTTATTTCTTTTGAGAAAATATACCTAAGAGTTGAATTGCTGCATCATATTGTAACTCTGTTTAAACTCTTGAAACATTGCCAGATTGTTTTCTAAATTGCAACATCAGTGTTAGGGACTCAGCCCTGGAGAATTGTGATTTTCCTCAATACTCTTGGTGAGTTTGAGCTTTATGTCCCCCAGCGCGGTGGTTAAAAGCCTGACATCAGAGATGTTGCACACCAGCAATATATGAGGGTTTCAGTTTCTCAACATTCTTGCCAACACTCGTTAGGTCTTTTTGATTACAGCCATCCTGGTGAATGTGAAGTGATGTCTCATTGTGGTGCACACATATTAAGTATGTGGACCTTTCCAGTACAGTGTTTTAGTGAGTCCAGGGTGCTCTCAGGCCCAGTTCCAGATATTGTTTGTAAATCCAAGCAGTGCACCTGTCAAATGGCAGCCAATTTTCATGTAGTTAATGTGCTTAGTTAGAAATCTGAAGTTTCATGAATTTGACAATTTAGGATCTTTTCTGAAGTCAATATGTCAGTTCATACCAGGAATTATGAAAACAGTCATAGGCATTGACTCTTTAATCTCTGATTCCTGAGAATTTATCCATCAGAAATAACTCAGAAGCCATCCCCCCCCAAAAAAAAAGAAAAAAGAAAAAGAGTGTTAAGATCTTTAAAAGCAGAAGTGGTAGGGAAGAATCAAGACTAATTTAAAAATTTAAATGTCCAACAGTATATACTGCCACGATAGAGTGTATTTTTATCAAATAAAGATGTATTTTCCAAAGATGACTGAATGACTATATAAAATCACTGAAAAGTATTTACAAAATGATGGTTAAGTGAACAAACACAAAAATGTAAGTGCACAGATTATTACAGTGGCATTACAAATTCTGTATGGGTATAAATAATTTGCTAACAGATGATGAGAAAATAAAAATACCATTGCACAAGAATAACATATAATTGTAGGTAATATTTTAAAGTGTTCATAAATGCTTTTCAGTGGATTTTATTTATAAAAATATAACAATCACAGTGTTGATCTGGTCAAAACCTGAATTGTGACAACAACATCTACTTTAGAGGATTAGAAAAATGTCTACAGTAACAAGATCTCAGGTACTTAAGCTGAGTCACTTAAAAATAATGACTATTTCAATTTCTTATTAAAAAGAAAATACTTTTAGTGTATATATTTTTCTGGTAGAAAATTTAGAAAAATACAGAAAAGTACAAATATGTTAAATCACATAATTCTATCACAGAGATGACTACTGCTAACATATTGCTTTATATCTTTTTACTATTTTTACATTTATCTATTTTTATATGATGGAAATTTTGAAATAGGCATTGATTATTTTACAATCTCTTTTTATCACAAAAGTTGATGACGCACATTTTCAAATGAGTGTGTTATCCAGGGGGCTTCTTTAGGCAGCCAGTTTCCTAGAGGCTTAGAATGGATAGAATAAAGGCACTTGCTGACTTGCCTTTTTTTCCTGCCTCTAATGTAGAAATTGGTGTTTTAGCCAAGACTTTCATTGACCAAGGGAAGCTCATCCCAGATGACGTCATGACTCGGTTGGTCCTTCATGAGCTGAAAAATCTCACCCAGTATAACTGGCTGTTGGATGGTAGGTGGAGCATTGAGAATATTTCAGCTGCCCAAAAAGATGCATGCAGACTGGAGCATGAGCATTGCATGTGCTACAGAAACAGATGGTGGGCAGGACTGTGTGCCACCACTCCTGACCCTGGGGACTCAGGGGCCAGTCTTCTTCTCTGTCCTGCTTCTTTTTTTTAAATGCAAAGAGGGAAGTGCACTGCATTATTTCTAAGCTCCTTCAGATATGGCTTTTGTTCCTGCTCCCCTTTTTGAGAATATTTAGGATGAGGGAGGATCCCAGAAGGAAGAAGGAAGGTCGGAGGGTAACTTACAGTACGATGTAAACTTTCCCCAGCCAGGGGTGCCGCGGGATCCTTGAGGATAGGTTGATTTTTAGTTTTTAGAGGGAGATCTTTATTACAAGGAATTTGCTTACGCTGTTATGAGGTGGACAAGTCTCAGGATATTCAGAGTGGGTTAGGAAGCTGGGGACCCAGGAGAGCTGGTAGTGTGATGGTATAGTTCGAGTCGGAAGGTTGGTGAAACCTAGGAAGACCTGATGTTTGAGTTTGAGTCCAAAGGCAGGAAGAAGCCATATCCCACTCCAAGGCAGTCAGGTAAGAGGAATTCCCCCTTATCTTCTGGAGAGGGCTAGCCCTTTGTTCCATCCAAGCCCTCAGTGGATTAGAAGGGGCCCACCCACATTAGGGATAATAGTCTGCTTTACTCAGTCAACTGATTTAAATGTTGACCACCCCCCCACACACACACACAAAGACACCCTCATAGACATATCCAAAATATTGTTTGACCAAATATTTGAGCAGCCTTTGGTCTGGACAAGGTAACATAAAATATTAATTTTCAGGGTTGCCCTACAAGTGTCATCAGCCTTCCTGGTGTTACTGCTTTTGTTCAAGTTTCTCAACATTAATTTTCTTCCTTCTCCCCTCTCTCCCCTTGGTCCTTTCTGTCTTTGTTCATTTTTAACTTAATTTGTAAAGGCTTTCCAAGGACACTTCCGCAGGCAGAAGCCCTGGATAGATCCTATCAGATAGACACAGTGATTAACCTGAATGTGCCTTTTGAGGTCATCAAGCAGCGCCTTACTGCTCGCTGGATCCATCCAGGCAGCGGCCGTGTCTACAACATCGAGTTCAACCCCCCCAAAACCGTGGTGAGTAGTTGGGGTAGAACTGACTCTGCCTTCTGCGTAGCCAGCTGTCTCCAGATGACAGATGACCTCTGTCATCTGGAGACAGTTGCCCTCAAAGATTACGTTGATACTCCTGGATGACCAGAACTCCAGAGGGCATGTTCTCAATTTACTTGCATAGTCTGCTGGTTTAATCCAGTCAACTTGGTGGTAAAGACATCCCCAGAGGGTTTTGTTGTTCCTTCAAAAGCATGTGTTGATTTTCTACTCTGCTAGGTGGTGTGTTAAGAATTGGGGCAGTAGGGATTAATGACACCTTGGGTTATTTAGGGCTTACAGTTCAGATTCTCAATCTGTAGCTGAATCTTTTTCATATATGTATAATATCACAGGTTTCCCTGGTTGTTCAGATGGTAAAGAATCTGCCTGTAATACAGGAGACCCGGGTTTGATCTCTGAGTCAGGAAGATCCCCTGGAGAAGGGAATGGCTACCCACTCCAGTATTCTTGCCTGGAGAATTCCATGGACAGAGGAGCCTAGGAGGCTACAGTTGCAAAGAGCTGGACATGACTGAGTGACTAACACTTTCACTTTTTTTCATAATATAATGCATATAATATACATGTAATATATAATACCAAATTATTTAGAGGCTGCTTAAAGAACCTTTTGCTGTAAAAAGAAAGTGATTGCCACCGTGGAAACATTCCTGGGGTCTCATGGCATTGTGTTGCAATGACCTGGGTTTGAATTTGATTCCATTTATTTAAAAAGCTCTTTTTTGTGTGGTGCTTACATAGATGTCTGTTTACAAATCAGTTTACCTATAAAAATATTCTTCAGAACTATGATACTTGATGCCAGCCCTTCTAACTCCCATTTAGGGAATTGATGATCTGACTGGGGAGCCTCTTGTTCAGCGTGAGGATGATAGACCAGAGACAGTTGTCAAGAGGCTGAAAGCTTATGAAGCCCAAACAGAGCCCGTCCTGGAGTACTACCGGTGAGTTGGTCGCTTTTCAGAACTTCTCTTATATGATGAATCACTAAATCATTTTCTGATCTTTCATGCTTTCCAGCCAAAATGCTAAAATACCAGACGATCCAACCTGAGTTAGTTTAAATAATAAAAGGAAATTTAGTCATGAAACAAATCCAGGAGGTAGTTTGGGCTTCAGCTGCCCCCAGGTTGGATCAGGATTTTGGTCATCTTCGATTTGTATTGGCTCTGTCCTCATACTTCCTGCATAGTTGCTGATGGTTGCTGGAGCAGGCACAGCATCCTCTTTATGAAAGGGTGAGGGGGTCACCTTTTCCCCAGTGAACAGAACTGCTAGAATTAACCAACTTGAGCAGCTACTGTGGTCAGAGAATGCCTTGCATTTTAGGCCTAGGTTACTGTGCATTTCTGAGCCAGTCACTGGGATGGGAGAGATTATACTGATTAGTCCACACCTAGAGCAGGCAGTGAGTCAATCTCACCCAAATTCTGCTGTCTGGTGGAGGGAGGGGTAGCGTGAATGCCAGAAAGGCAGACCTAACGGTGCCCACTCCCTGTGACAGTAGAGGACACTATAGCACAAAAACTTCTCAAAGGGCAACTAATCCTCAGATCATTTATTTGGCAAATAGTGTTTAAAAGTTTTCATTTTTATATAGTTTTGTTAACTCCTCAGGGAATTCATATCCCACCACAAATATAGGAACTCTAGTGAATTAATGTTTGGCTTGGGCCAAGAAACAATTCTGTTTCTTTATTCAGCCTTCCCCTCTCCTAACAGAGGGTTGATTACATTTACTTTCCTTTATTCATTCACTCACTGAATAATGACTCAGCATTAAGACAGGACAGTGCTGTGGTTAGAGCACTGACTCTGGAGCTAGAGTGCCTAAGTTCAAATCCCAGCTCACCATTTATTAACTTGGCCTTAACTTCTTGCTTAACCTCTGTTTTCTTCCATGCAGAATGAGATTGAGACTGGAGGGTTGAAAGGTGGAGTTAACGTGTAATTCTTAGAATTGTGTCTGACACACATTTAGCGCTATATGATTATTGGCTATTACTATTGTTGTAATTGGGTAACTATGCAGTGAATTCTGAAGTAGCAGTCTCCAAATTATTTTAAGAGTTATTTTTGGAGGATGAAATTACAAGGAAATTGGCAATTCACTTTCTTCACTAACTGTTAGTATAATTTTGTGATTATATAATGAGCCTGGCTCCTGCAGATTACCCGCTGTGTGGCCATGGGCAAAGTATTTGAACATCTGTGCCGTGAATTCTTCATTTGTAAAATCAGAGCAGTTATATAGTACCTTCTTTATAGGGTTGTTGAGGGAAATAAATAAGAGAGTCCATACAAAGACTTAAAAACAGTCCTGGCACTGTTGAATCATTCAGTATTGATGAATGTTGTTTACCCTGTGGACACTATGCTAGGCCAGTGATCCACACAGATAATTAGACCCAGTCTTTGCCAAGCCCCAAGGAAACTCATCTTTCTTTGTAAGGCAAAGTGCTAGGTAAACAGTATTTATCATACAGTGTGATAGGTGCTTATATCAATCAGGAACCCAATTCACACAAGCCTTAGCAAAAGGGAAATGTATTGGTCATGTAACTGAAGAGTCCAAAAGTAGATGGTTTGGGTCCAGGTGTTCAGAGAGTCATCAGGCCTCTGTCACTCTTAGCTTTGTTTTCCTGTGTTGGCACCAATCTCAGGTGGGTTCTACCTGTGTGAGCCCCTCAACATTCCAGCTCACCTCTTTCCAGTTCATCTACCCCAGAAAAAGAGAGTCTCTTTGCCCTCAAAAGCTATGGAGTTGGCACTAACTAGCTCTGATCATGTCCATCCTTGAAGCTCGGAGGTGGGGACTATCCCATCTGAGTCTCATGGACTGAATTTAGTGAAAAGGTTGTTTCCCAAAAGGGGTTTGTTATTCATTCAAAAGTAACCAGAAGCAGGGAGAGCACACTGTTGCTGAGCTGGTAACAGCACTGTGAGGCTGTTGACGGAAGTCATGACTGAATGCAGTGGCTGTAAGCATCGGTTCTGTGACTTGTGGGAGGGGAAGTTGGGGAAGGCTGCAGAGATGAAGTGCATGTCTCGGGTCCCTATCTCGGGAGATACCCTAGTCTTTCTGAGCTTCTGGCTTTTGCTACCTCTTGCCCTTAATGGAAACTTTTCCCTCTAAGCTCCGGTACATAGATCTAGGACTGGACTTAACCAACAGTTTAAAATGGTATTTGCAGTAACCTTAGTGAGAATCAGCATTGTTATTTTAAAATACTGACAGTTACATTGTTGCTTTTAAAACTCTTCTCAGCTGTGGGACATTTGATAGTATAACTAGGTCGCTGTATAAGTAGGTCGCTGTTTACAAGCAACATGATGCTCTTTTTAGAGGACCAATAGCTAAGCCAGTTCCATTTTATTACATAGAAATGAAGGTGACAAATGTTCATCCCAGATTCAGCCTTAGGAATAAATAGGTGTGCATAGTTGTTCCCTTGGAAGCAACGTGTTAACCCACTTGTGACATAGGCTTGATTTTAAGGTCGCTCTTCAAGAGGCTTACAACAAACAGTTAAGAAGCTTGTTCTATTGAAAACTTTATAAGAAGCTTGTGAACTTAGAAGCAGGAGGGGTTTAGCAGATGTTTCTTAACCCAGAAAACAGTGGGAATTATTTAAGTTAGTCTTTAACTGTGGCAAATCTTATGAGGAATGCATTAAGGAATGTTTTTGTTCCCAGTGAAACATCTTAAAATCTAGTGAAAAACTTGCAGAGGTATGACTGATCCTGTTTTTAGAAAGTGATAAACCAGAGTTCTTCATTTGCTCTTCTGGAGCTTTAAAGCCAGCTGTGTATATGAGTAGTTGGAGGAGGAGGATAAACAATTGGAATGCCAGAATCTCTGGCAGGAATTTTTCTGTTTTGAAAAATAACCACTGGATTTTGATCCTTCTCACCATTGAACCTCAAGGAACTAGTGAATATCAGACTTTGATTGCTGGCCTAATAAAAAGCCAGACAAATCTGCCTGGGAAGAAATGGAGAAACCCAGTAGGAAATATGATAAAAACAACATTCTAGAATTCCCCTTTCCTTTAAAATTCAGAAGGAGGGCACAGAGAGAAAAAAAACCTAGGTGAAAGAAGGAGGGCTCATCAAGTATTTGGAAGCTGTCTTGCAAAGAAGTAAGCAGACAAAAGAAAGCCAGGGGTGTTCTAGTGTCTGACAGGACCCATGTTTTGAAGCCTACTACCATTTTGGTGATTCAGGTTATTACTTTACATCCCTAACACAGTTTTATCAGTAAAATAATGAAACTTGAGTTTTAAATAGGATTAAATTATTATATGTAAAGCACTTAGCATGTGCTCAGAAAATGATAGATGCATCTTAAGTGACCATTTCTGTTAGACAGAGGGCACAACTGAAACCAAAATCTAGGTTTTCCAGCACCCAGCCAAGTGCCTTTCATTCTTGATCACACAGATCTGTACTTACTGAGACCACTAAATCCACACTATTATCTTAAAAAAAAAAAAAGAAATTAATTTATTTATTTTTGGCTATGCCAAGTGGCTTGTGGAATCTTAGTTCTCTACTCAGGGATTGAACCTGAATTGGGAAGTCCTCAACCTATCCGTTTTAAAAGAATTTTTTAATGATAAAAGCCATTTTGACAGGTGTGAGTTGATCTGATTTTGGTTTTGATTTATATTTCCCTGATGATTAGTGATGATGAACATCTTTTCATGTGTCTGTTTGCCATCTGTATGTNACTCAGGGATTGAACCTGAATTGGGAAGTCCTCAACCTATCCGTTTTAAAAGAATTTTTTAATGATAAAAGCCATTTTGACAGGTGTGAGTTGATCTGATTTTGGTTTTGATTTATATTTCCCTGATGATTAGTGATGATGAACATCTTTTCATGTGTCTGTTTGCCATCTGTATGTCTTTGGAAAAAGACATGTTAAGGTCCTCTGCCCACTTTTAAATCAGGTTTATTTTTTTTTGACTTTGGGTTTTGTATGTTTTGGATATTAACCTCTCATCAGATAGATCATTTGCAAATATCTTCTCCCATTCAGTAGGGTGTCTTTTCATTTTGTTGATCTCCCTTGGCTATACAAAATCTTTTTGGTTTGATGTAGTCCCATTTGTTTATTTTTGCTTTTCTTTCCCATGCCTGAGGAGACAGATCATATATATATATATATATATATATATATATATATATAACATATACACACACAATATATATATATCATATATATATATACACAATGTATATACATGTTGTATATATATTAAGGCTGATTTCAAAGAGTGTACTGCCTGTGTTTTCTTCCAGAAGTTTTATAACTTCAGATCTTACACTTAGGTCTTTAATCTTTCTTGATTTTCTTTATATTGTGTGAGAAAGTAATCTAGTTTTATTCTTTTGTGTGTAGCTGTCCAGTTTTCCCAACACTGTTTATTGAAGAGGCTGCATTTTCTCCCTTGTATATTCTTGCCTTCTTTGTCATAGATTAGCCTGACCATACTGCAGGTTATTTCTGGGCTGCCTGTTCAGTTCCGTTGGTCTGTGTATCTGGTTTTGTGCTAGTGCCATTACTATTTTGGTTACTGTAGCTATGCAGTATAGTCTGAAGTCAGGGAGCATGATGTCTCCAGCTCTGTTGTTTCTCAAGATTGTTTTGGCTATCCGGGGTCTTCTGTGTATCCAGATTTTAGAATTTTTGTTCTAGTGCCATGAAAAATGCCACTGGGCACTTCCCTGGTGGTCCAGTGGTTAGGAATTCACTTTGCAATGCAAGGGATGCTGGTTTGATCCCTGGTCCAGGAAGATCCCACATGACACGGGGCAGCTGAGCTCACCTGCCACAACTGAGCCTGTGAGCTGCAACTACTGAGTGCCTTAGAGCCTGTGCTCTGCAACAGGAGAACCACTGCAGTGAGGAGCCCTCGTACCACGAGTGGCCCTCACTTGCTGCACCTAGAGAAAGCCCACATAGCAATGAAGACCCAGCACAGCCAAAAACAAACAAACATTAAAAAAAAAATGCTGTTGGTATTTTGTTAAGACTTGCATTGAATCTGTAGATTGTCTTGCATACTGGTACTGGTACTGGTAAGTCACTTCAGTCGTGTCCGACTCTGTGCGATCCCATAGACGGCAGCCCACCAGGTTCCCCCATCCCTGGGATTCTCCAGGCAAGAACACCGGAGTAGGTTGCCATTTCCTTCTCCAATGCGTAAAAGTGAAAAGTGAAAGTGAAGTCGCTCAGTCGTGTCTGACTCTTAGTGACCACATGGACTGCAGCCTACCAGGCTCCTCTGTCCATGGGATTTTCCAGGCAAGAGTACTAGTATGGTCATTTTAACAATACTAATTGTTCCAATCCATGAACAGGATATATCTTTCCAGTTTTTAATGTCTTTTTCAGTTTCTTTCATCAGTGCCTTACAGTTTTCCAAGTATAGGTTCTTTACCTGCTTGATTAGATTTTTTTTCCTGTTTTTTTTTTTAATGCAGTTGTAAGTGGGATTAATTTCTCTGATAGTGTGTTATTAGTGTATAAAAATGCAACAGATTTCTATAATTTTGTATCCTTCAGCTTTACTAAATTCATTTATTAGTTCTAATAGTTTTTTGGTGGCATCTTTAGGCTTTTCTCTATACAGTATCATGTCATTTGCTGAAGTGACAGTTTTAGTTCTTCCTTTCCTATTTGGACTGCCCCCTCCACGCCCTCTTCTGATTGGTATGGCTAGGAATTCCAAAACAAAAGTGGTGAGAGTGGACATCTTTGTCTTGTTTCTGATCTTAGAGGAAATGCCTTCAGCTTTTCACTATTATATTGGCTCTAGGTTTGTCATATATGACTTTTATTACACTGAGGTAGTTACCTCTATCTCCACTTTGTTCAGAGTTTTATTAAAAATGGACGTCAAATTTTGTCAAAAGCTATTCTGTATCTGTTGAGATGATCATATGATCTTTATTCAATTTGTTAATGTGGTATATCACATTGATTTGAATGTGTTGAACCATCCTTAAGACTCTGATGCTGGGAGGGATTGGGGGCAGGAGGAGAAGGGGACGACAGAGGATGAGATGGCTGGATGGCATCACCAACTCGATGGTGAACTCCAGGAGTTGGTGAAGGACAGGGAGGCCTGATGTGCTGCAATTCATGGGGTTGCAAAGAGTCGGACACGACTGAGCGACTGAACTGACTGACTGATGGGGACAAATACCACTTGATCATGGTGTATGATCCATAACTGTTGAATTTGGTTTGTTAGTATTTTGCTGAGGATTTTTGTATCTATGTTCATTTGTGATACTGGCCTGTGATCTTTTTTTATTATCAGACCTGTCTTGTTTTTTATCCTTAGGAAAAAAGGGGTGTTGGAAACATTCTCTGGAACAGAAACCAACAAGATCTGGCCACATGTATATGCTTTCCTACAAACAAAACTTCCACAAAGAAACCAGGAAACATCAGTTACTCCGTGAGGAAAGTGCATGTAACTAGGAAGATGAGCAGAAGCTCCTTGTCTTGTGCATTTACAAGATCCTTGTCCTAAGACTCTGGCCTGTATAAATTCTTTGAAAATTATGTTAGTTTCATTTCTGCTGATTTTATGCTGGAAATTAAGGATGTGCCAAAAGAGTCAGTTATGAAGATTCATCTTCTGAAATGTTTAGTGTGTTTTGTCTAGTTACCTTCTAACTAGATAAAATTAGAATTTAATTAGCACAATTATAAAACATTATAAATGTCTAACTAGACTTTTGAAAATTGTTGAGTGTAATTGAAAGGGCAATTGGTAATCTAAGTTTTGTTCAGAAGAGAAGTAGTGGATAAAGTTTCCTTATTTTTCTGGAGAAGTAAAACAAAAAACTTCCATATCACTTGTGGAAAGTATCTTATCAGAGGCTTTTGTGGATAGTGATGCGAAAAAAAGAGACCTCTAGCACTGTGATACACACAAACTGTGGGACACTGTCTGTGGAATTCCAAGGGCGGAGGAAGCAACTAAATTTATAGATTAGTTGCAGGATGCAGATTCACTGCTGCCTTTTATTGACCTCAAAACAGACTGCCAGATATTTCTCCAGCAAAATGGGTTTATTCGGAATCAGCAGATAATTGCAATTTGGAGTCTCAACCATGGTGAGCCAGGTTCAAGTCCTCCCCACAGCATGGGAATGACGATACTTTTATAGAGGAGAAAACGAAGTTGGGAGGGCTGTGGTAAAGAAGTCCATGGCTTTTTGTTGGCTGAGTTCTTGCCAGAAGTCTTGCCTTCTTCCTTTTGGGCTGTGCTATCTTCACAAGGCATGAGAGCTCCCCCTTGTGGTCCCCTGACTTTTGAGGTTTCTGGGTTTTTTTTACACTTTACACTAGCAACCTTTCGATAATTGTATATCCTTTATTTTGTTGTTTTTAAACACAACTTTCACTTTACTCCAGATTTTCAGTTTGCAATAAAAATGTATCAATTAGCACATAGCAAAATGTATTTTCCTATCACTTTTCTTTTGAAAATCCTGTGTACTGAGGGATATGACTTGGTAGAAATTGACATCGTAAATTCTTGTAAAAGCACCAAAGTTGAATTTTCAACAGAATATGTAATTAAACTCTCATGGTTTCAGAAGTTACTCAGGTTGAAAAATGTGCACTTTAGGACCTACTTGCCAGTTTCTTTTTTGATCCCAATGTATGATCTGCCTTGATGAGTAGCAAATTGAAGGCAGGCAGGCAGGTAGGGAAGGAGGGAAGAAGGAAAGGAGGCTCATAGCATTAGGTTAAGTAAGACTACTTTGTCATTAGGAAATAGATCAGGTTTGCCTGGGGGAAACTCCCTTGACATAAATAACAATCATAACTAGTAAACAGGTGTAGAAATTAAAAGGGTTTACACAACATATTAAAAAGAACCAGGAAACTCATTTGGCTTAGAAGAGTTCTTTATTCCTAATCAAAGAAGTTGACACCTGCTCATGTTCACTGCTGTCCTTCCTTAATGGGGAAGAACTCTGCCAGTGAATATAATCTGCGCAGCCATTTTAAAATGAAAATGATTTGATTCCTTAGAGGGGCAACTGGATGCATGCTTATGTACAGTGGTAGCTTGGTAGGAAGAGTGTTGCAATATGAGAGGTGAAGGAGAAATCTGACAATATCTTCAGTTCTCTTACTTGGTGTTAGATTAAATGAAACAAGTCATTGTATAAGCTCTTATTAACTGCCTTTGGAAATCTGGCCCATGTTATTCCAGACACTGAAAATACAAATGCTAGTAAGTGATTCTTATGTATCTTGTGGGGAAAAGCAGCTGACTTTTCTCTGATTTTTAAAAGTTCAGTATTGATCTTTGAAAAATGTACTGAGGCTTTTAAAAAGGGATTATGGTAAATATTAACATAACTGCCTTATTTCAATGTTAGTATGTACATTCTAAAAATGTTGGGTACTAATTATCCAGTTTATCAATGAATTAACATTAAATGAAAATTCAGATCTGTGAATATTACTTGGTCTTTGGTAACTCACAGGGCCCACTCTAACTCACCTTCCCTTTATTGCCCTCATGTCTCATTGGCTTCCAAGTTAGTTTCTGCTTTCTAATAATAGTCTTAGAACACTTTTACATATATAGGTTGGTTTCATTTTACCGTTTATCTCCTGCTGCAGTACTGCAGCCATAACTGGCCTTCTTGACACTGTCAGGAGATTTGGGAATCAAAAAGAGGAATAGAACATGGCTATGAAAATCAAGACCTGTCCTTCCTGTGACCATTTCCTCTCCACTCCCAAAACTAAAGTTTTGCATACAACCATGACTTTGGGAAACACCTGTGCTGTTACAAAAAAACTTGTTTTCTGCTGTAATACCTATCATTATGATCTGTGTGCCACATGGAAATGTGTCCAGAGCTGACTGCCATGACCAGAAGCTACTGTGCCTTAGTTAAAGGCTAGTAAGGCTTCAAACCATTACCCTGTTTTCTACAGCACCAGTTATTTTGGTACACCTTTCATAAGCAGAGTGTGTTGTGGGAAATGCAGATTGGCAGTTAGTACCATCCAGAACGGAGAAGGCAATGGCACCCCACTCCACGGTTCTTGCCTGGAGAATCCCAGGGACGGGGGAGCCTGGTAGGGCTGAAGTCTATGGGGTCACACAGAGTCGGACACGACTGAAGTGACTTAGTAGCAGCAGCACCATCCAGAAATTTTATTAATTCCATTTATTTCTTTTTCTATTTATATTTCTTATTGAAATAGTTTAGAGTTCTAAACCCTGCCGGACAACTACTTCCCTCCAGCTATTTTCAGTGGCATTTGGGCAGAATATTTTGAACATTCATAGTTTGTGACAAAACTTACCTAACAAATCATAGTAATAAAGACCTCATTATATTAAACTGCTATAGTATTCAACAGCAATAAATTTTAAAACATGTTTATACGTTGTCTTTTCATTGACAAAAGAAAAAAAGACACTGGTCAACTGCAAAAACACCCTATCTTTGCAATTCAAGATTCTGATTTTAGAAGTTATAGTTTAAAATTTTTAAACACAAAATAATCTGTGTTTTGGGAGAAGGCAATGGCACCCCACTCCACACTCTTGCCTGGAAAATCCCATGGATGGGGGAGCCTGGTAGGCTGCAGTCCATGGGGTCACTGAGAGTCCGACACGACTGAGGACTTCACTTTCACTTTTCACTTTTACACATTGGAGAAGGAAATGGCAACCCACTCCAGTGTTCTTGCCTGGAGAATCCCAGGGACGGGGAGCCTCATGGGCTGCCATCTATGGGGTCGCACAGAGTCGGACACGACTGAAGCGACTTAGCAGCAATCTGTGTTTAAAGCTTCTGGTAAAAGCCAATATACTTTGTAGAGTCGACATCCAGCTATAGCTTTTTTTTTTTTTCCTTTCAGCTCACTAATAACTACATTTAGCACTGAGTAAAAAGTTAAAATTGTTATGCATGTGAAATTGCATGGTGGAATAATGTCACCAAAGTGTGAATCAGTTTGGTGATGTGTCATATTTTACCAAAGGACTCTATAGTGTTTGAAGAGTAAGCAGCATGACAAATGTCATTTAAAGAAACAAGTGAAGTATGTGGGAATTTAAAAAAAAAATCAATTTCATACTTAAAAAGACAAAAACTTTAAGTGTTATTCTTCGAGGCTTATGACAATGGTTTCAACTTATTAGATTTTAAGCAATTCATAATCAACTTTTATTCATCATTGTACCTCTCCCCACCATCAGCTTACATAGTAAGCAAGCAAATATTTATTAGATGAGTCAGCTTCTCAGAAGACCTGTGAAATAGCACATACATGTCCATTACAGATGGGAAATGAATGTGCAGACTTTTAAAATGCATAGGATATAGAAGCAAAACTGAAATGAAAAGCCTGACCCTCAACTGAGATTAGTACATTTCTGTCCTGTATCAGTTTAAGAACTGAAATACATGACCAACTTTGAGAACAGTAAACTGACATCTTTTTATTTTTCTCTGAAAATATCCCAAGATTAACTTCAGAATCACTTTGCCTAAACTCACAATGTTTTCATCTTGTAAAGCCACTACTAAACTATATTTATGTTTTTTGGACACCATTTTAGTTTACTTTTAAAAGGGTAATAGGAATGCCAGTCTGACAGAAGCCTCAATTTTCCTAGAGAGAAATTACAGGAGAATGTGAGTTCACTAGGCAAAATTTGAAAAAAACCCATGGTATAACTGGATGAGATTACTCATCTCTCTCTCCTAGAGAATAATCCTTGATTTAATCAGTGTTATATCTACCACCACTGATAAAACTGAGCAAGGAATGTAGTGATAACTATTTTAAAAATATCTTTCATTAGAAGAATTAATTTATCAAATGAAGTAAGAATCTCTGATAGACACTCTGATATCAAAGATACTTCAGTGGTTTAGATTTTCCATGGTTTGTATAATTTGTTTGGACAAAATTGTGCAACCTGAAAAATATTCTTTTGCTTAGTATACCCTTATTATTTAAGAAATAGAAGACATTTCTCCTAATAGGAATTCATTCTTAGTAAAATAAAGAAAAATAAACAGGATGTCAATTTATTGTTCTGAGTACTAAAGTACTGCTAAACTGTAAGTTATAGTCTTTAGGTGCGAATTATGGCCTCAGTCAGTAGCTCCCAAAATAAATCCAATCACTTTCACATTGAAAACATACAACACTTTCCTAAGTAAAAGCATATACATAACCAAATTTTAAATAGTTCTTAAATAATTCATCAGGAACAGTGTACTTAGTTTGTTGGTAATTTCTCTCTTTCCAATCTTTAGTTTTTATCATCTCTAAGGCAAAATGAAATTAAAAACAATTTAGAGCTTACAGGCAAATCCTGGGGAAAAGTGAGGTTGAGAAATAGAAAGTAATGGTTCAAGTTACTTTTCTATGAAGCTGGGAATTTTATTCCTATATTCATTCTCCATTTGATAGGACAGAAAAAACAAGAGCTTGCTCCAAAATAGGGGGGGAAAAAAAAAAAAAAGCAGAAGCAGAAACTTCTATAACTAGGTCACTGGTTAAAAAATATATATATATAGGCTGATGAATGCTACCACATAAATCAGTCAAACATTTTATTATAGAGTATATATTAAAAGCACACAAACAAGTTTTATTCTGAAAATCAGGAAGATTGTGATGTTACATATGATTCAATAATTCCAATCTGTTTCTATGAATACTAAATGTCTTATCACCTCGGGTTACTTTAAAACAAGGTGCAAATGAAGCCACCATCACGGATCTGATCACCACGTGGGTGGCTTCTCAAATTGAGACATGTAGTCCAAATCTCAGTCATCTTCTACATGTTTACTACTAGTCCCAGTGGGACTGAGCCACCAAAGACTACATCTGATGCAAATCAAAGCTCATGTTCCTGTAAGTCAGGTTACTCCTCAAATAATAAGGATAGCATAATTGACACTGTCATCTCATTCCTAGTAAAACCGTCAAATATCCTGGCATATTTAAAGTGAATTATATAGGTAAGTATTAAAGCTCAGAAGCATTCTATGGTAACTGAGCTAAAGAGAGGAATGACAAATGTAGTAAAAGCCATCATTACCAATAAGGATCACCAAATTCTTAGAAATAAGTAGTTTGTGTCAAAAGATTTCTCTTGCCTTTAAAAAAAGTCTTTGGGCCACATCAGAATAAAACAATAACTGTAACTTAAAAAATCAGATTATTTTTCCTATTTGTTCTTACAGGCCTTTAGTTCTTTTAAAACTCACTCCCTGAGAGATCCCAGACCTATGTCAAGAAATTAAGAGTGAACTTTAAGTTGGATCTTACTAAAAAAAAAAAAAGTTATGAGCTTCATCACTTTTTATATCACTATATAACCCTAATGCTAAAATGTCAATAGGGTAAAATCAACTTCTAAGGGAAATATGTCTGAGAATATTTGGGGGTTAATTCAGTATCCATATAAAATTGATACTATAGTAAAGGATTTAACTGATGGTGCTGAAGAAACAAATGTAATATTATTTTAAGGGGAAAGACTGTTTTAATTTGTACTACCCAGCTTCTTTAGTAAAGCAGATTACCAACTACTGATTTATTGCTTTTAATATGATGAAACACCAGATTTGACAGCTAAATTAGCAATAGGATACATTTTAATCTTTAATCATTTTTGTAGAGTAGGACATGTACATATCCATATAAAAAAAGACTGTAGCAGATGCCTCCGAGAATCAACTAGTTCTTGTAAACATTGCTTTTGTGCAGATTTTCATACTTTGATTCCAAAATTGAGAACAGTAAGATTAAAGGCAAATTTAGTAGCCAAAAAACTCAAAAAAAGTCCAGTTTGACTTCTTGCAACATATGGTTACCACTCCTCTCTTCAGGAAAAAATAAAACAAAAAAAAAAACCTAGCAGCACATAAAAAAAATTTTACAAAACGTTTCAGTACTCTGTTTCCCTCCCATCAAAAACCGAACAAAAATAAAGTGCAGCACCCATAAAAGTGTCNTGATAGGACAGAAAAAACAAGAGCTTGCTCCAAAATAGGGGGGGGAAAAAAAAAAAAAGCAGAAGCAGAAACTTCTATAACTAGGTCACTGGTTAAAAAATATATATATATAGGCTGATGAATGCTACCACATAAATCAGTCAAACATTTTATTATAGAGTATATATTAAAAGCACACAAACAAGTTTTATTCTGAAAATCAGGAAGATTGTGATGTTACATATGATTCAATAATTCCAATCTGTTTCTATGAATACTAAATGTCTTATCACCTCGGGTTACTTTAAAACAAGGTGCAAATGAAGCCACCATCACGGATCTGATCACCACGTGGGTGGCTTCTCAAATTGAGACATGTAGTCCAAATCTCAGTCATCTTCTACATGTTTACTACTAGTCCCAGTGGGACTGAGCCACCAAAGACTACATCTGATGCAAATCAAAGCTCATGTTCCTGTAAGTCAGGTTACTCCTCAAATAATAAGGATAGCATAATTGACACTGTCATCTCATTCCTAGTAAAACCGTCAAATATCCTGGCATATTTAAAGTGAATTATATAGGTAAGTATTAAAGCTCAGAAGCATTCTATGGTAACTGAGCTAAAGAGAGGAATGACAAATGTAGTAAAAGCCATCATTACCAATAAGGATCACCAAATTCTTAGAAATAAGTAGTTTGTGTCAAAAGATTTCTCTTGCCTTTAAAAAAAGTCTTTGGGCCACATCAGAATAAAACAATAACTGTAACTTAAAAAATCAGATTATTTTTCCTATTTGTTCTTACAGGCCTTTAGTTCTTTTAAAACTCACTCCCTGAGAGATCCCAGACCTATGTCAAGAAATTAAGAGTGAACTTTAAGTTGGATCTTACTAAAAAAAAAAAAAGTTATGAGCTTCATCACTTTTTATATCACTATATAACCCTAATGCTAAAATGTCAATAGGGTAAAATCAACTTCTAAGGGAAATATGTCTGAGAATATTTGGGGGTTAATTCAGTATCCATATAAAATTGATACTATAGTAAAGGATTTAACTGATGGTGCTGAAGAAACAAATGTAATATTATTTTAAGGGGAAAGACTGTTTTAATTTGTACTACCCAGCTTCTTTAGTAAAGCAGATTACCAACTACTGATTTATTGCTTTTAATATGATGAAACACCAGATTTGACAGCTAAATTAGCAATAGGATACATTTTAATCTTTAATCATTTTTGTAGAGTAGGACATGTACATATCCATATAAAAAAAGACTGTAGCAGATGCCTCCGAGAATCAACTAGTTCTTGTAAACATTGCTTTTGTGCAGATTTTCATACTTTGATTCCAAAATTGAGAACAGTAAGATTAAAGGCAAATTTAGTAGCCAAAAAACTCAAAAAAAGTCCAGTTTGACTTCTTGCAACATATGGTTACCACTCCTCTCTTCAGGAAAAAATAAAACAAAAAAAAAAACCTAGCAGCACATAAAAAAAATTTTACAAAACGTTTCAGTACTCTGTTTCCCTCCCATCAAAAACCGAACAAAAATAAAGTGCAGCACCCATAAAAGTGTCAAGAAAATAGCCAAGTTCTTCCTTTCTTGTAGCAAAATAGTACTTGGCTTCAGCAGTCTTAACCAAATTATACAGTGTCCATCATTTTCGGTTCATCATCTTCTTTATGTACCACTGAGTTTAAACTGCAGAGAGCTGTATTGATAGAATACTGAAGATAATCTGGATTCTGAAAAGTATAGAGAAGAAAGAATGGATGATCATCAGTTATATGTCAGTACACGCAACTGTATATTCAGTTTCACATTCTCTCTCTGTAGCATAGCAGAACAGAAAAAAAGATGAACGTTGAAGTCAGACTTTGGTTGAAACCCGAGACAATAAAGAAAAAAACAATAGATTACTACCACTTAATCCAAAGAGATGTGGCAAAGACAGAATGACATATGTAAAAAATAAATGTAACAGACATTACCTCTTCCCTCCATTAAGAAAACTAATTTTAACTAATCATATAAGGCTGTATCTATGTGATTATATGTATACAGCTATTGACAATTTAAAAGATAAATGGCTTTAAGTCAGCAAGGTATTATGATGATTACTGTCTAATTATAACAGTAATATTGAAATTACAAAAACAATAGAATAAGGTAAAAAACTATTTAAGTGAAAGTTATAGCTACCTTCAGAATCTATTTTGGTTTCTCAAAGGTTAAAACAAACTCAAGAAATCTTTTGAAAGAGATTTGTATTTAAAAAGTTGAAAACATAACAACAGTGTAATTTAGGTTTCATTTTTTTTAAACAGAAGAACTCAAAAATGTTCTAATTTTGTTCATTTCTAGAACTAGCAACAGAAAATCTTATTCAATAAATGCAAAAATAAAACCACTATTACTAAAGCACCATGAATAGAGACATAAGCCCTTAAGCCCTTCAAGGAAATTCTTCCAACAATTCAATTTTGTCTACTCAGTTGTTCTGAATATCTCCTAGCAATTTAGTTTTATCATGAATCACCTACTTTCATCTGTTTATTTAATATACATCAATGAGGAAAACAGTCCATACAGGGCATAGATATCAGATCTCTCCATCCCAAAGGGAGGAAGTGTTCTCAAAAATCTTTTTAATAAGTATAATACTTTTTGATTCTTTTATTGTAAAAGTCAAAAAATGAACAAGAAGTTAGTTGTATTATTGTCAATAAGGTTTTTTATGAAGGGACTGGCACAAATAACTGACTGAAGTCTGGGTACACTAAAGTAACCTTGGACCTAAGTTCTAACCCTGACTCTTCTACTTAGTATAATGCCATCCTCAGAGAAAATCAAAAGTTAGTAACAGTAAAAGCTAGTATATTGGATAAGCCTAAGGTAACACATCTCTGTTCAGGGGGCCTTGGTTCAGTTCTCTCAAAATTAAGGATACTGGTATTTGGTCTATCTCATAAGATTGTTGTCAATTTAAAAAAGAGATTAAAAGCTAAACTGTTATCCAAATTTAAGTTTTATAAAAAATTACTAATAGGTTTTTATATTATCCCATTCTCAGACAGGCTGCTAAGACCTTTTCTGACCATCCAGGTCCAACAGAGCTTACAGTTACTCTCTATTAAGACTAGGTTCCAGTTTTTTATGAGAGAATTTTGACTATACGAAGTAGCTAAAGAGATTCTTTAAAATTCATCTACCCATCTCCTTAAGAACTGAAGGTGGCAGTGATGGTGGTTTCATGTCCGATTCTTGTGACCCCATGGACCGTAGCCTGCCAGGCTCCTCTGTCCATTGGATTTCCTAGGCAAGAATACTGGAGCGGGTTGCCATTCCCTTCTCCAGGAGATCTTCCCAACCCAGGGATTGAACTTGATTCTTCTGAATTCCAGGTGGGTTCTTTACTGCTGAGCCACTAGTGAAGCCCTAAGAACTGAAGAGACTTAAAAAAACAAAAAGCACTCAATATACCTAACCTAGTGTACACTTAAATTCCACTGATTAACCCATATTCTCATCCAGTAACATTCTCAACACATTTATTGTCTCAGAGACCAGTTCTTCCCAAGAGCACACAACTGAGCATCTTGTCGTATTTCTAGTATATGATTCAACAACAGTTTATGATGTAGGTGAATGAGCAGTGGAGGAGGACAGAAATCCAGGATTAGAATAGCAGCTCCATCACTTACTGTATTGACTTCAAGCAAGCTACTTAACCTAGAGGAGCTTCACTTTATTCATCCATAAAATGAGTTTTTTTGAGAAGATTAAATGAGACACCACATATAAGCGTTTTGTAATCTATAAGTTGATATATAATAAAAATAAATCGTTATTTTAAGNACTTACTGTATTGACTTCAAGCAAGCTACTTAACCTAGAGGAGCTTCACTTTATTCATCCATAAAATGAGTTTTTTTGAGAAGATTAAATGAGACACCACATATAAGCGTTTTGTAATCTATAAGTTGATATATAATAAAAATAAATCGTTATTTTAAGCTCTTCTTCCAAATCTCCTCTCAGTTGACAACTTGATCCCTCGGGTTGTTTTCCATCTTATCCTTCCCTGAAGCAGGTGACTGTGTTTCTATGGCTCCAGCTGAGACCTTCTCTTTCCCCTCTTTTGTTTAGAATCAGCAGCATCCTCAAAAGTCTCTTTTTTTTCCTGTGTTCATTATGTGACACCTTAGTTTTAGGAGGTTTATATGTTGGACTTGACAGTGACTTAGTCATAATTTTTTTTTTTTTTTCAGATAATCAATACTGTTTATTGTGTATTTAGGGAACCAGTATTTTTCCTTTGCTTATCTTTTTTTTTTTTAATAAATAAAAATAAACCGAATATAGACTGATGATTCATTTCCCACAAGATAGCACACGTTTCAGTGCCATTCTCCCAAACCTTCCCCCCCCCCACAAAGTCCAAAAGTCCATTCCATGCATCTGTGTCTCTTTTGCTGTCTCGTATACAGGGTTATCATCACCATGTTTCTAGATTCCATAAATATGAGTTAGTATACTGTATTGGTGCTTTTCTTTCTGGCTTACTTCACTCTGTATAATTGGTTCCAATTTCATCCATCTCATTAGAACTGATTCAAATGTATTCTTTTTAATGGCTGAGTAATACTCCATTGTGTATATGTACCACAGCTTTCTTATCCACTCATCTGTTGATGGACATCTAGGTTGTTTCCACGTCCTGGCTATTATAAACAGTGCTGCTATGAACATTGGGGTACATGTGTCTCTTTCAATTCTGGTTTCCTCGGTGTGTATGCCCAGCAGCGGGATTGCTGGGTCATATGGCAGTTCTATTTGCAATTTTTTAAGGAATCTCCACACTGTTTTCCATAGTGAGTCATAAAATTTCTTAAAGACCGCGTTCCTGTTTGGCTATTTCTCAAAGAACTGCAGAGATAATCATCATTTTATTAAAACAGCATTAAGAGGTAATCTGGGGACAAACTGAGGGAGAATGTCGCTTACATGTCTAAGGAGTAACATGACTATTTAAAAATCAGATTTTCTTTCTTATTCTTGAGAATTATATTTTTGGGTGAGTTAAATATGGTCAATTACTTTCCTTAAATTGTCCCTTTGCCCTACAAATAACCGGACTAGTGAAATTATAGCTATAAGGTCAAGGCATTGAAAATCTCAATTCCTACAACTCTTTGACAAAAATAAATACAGGTCTCTCTTCATACTGTCTTCTGAGTGAGACTTCCCTTTCACTATGTAGGCAATAGGCTAAAATGCTAAAGCTGGTCTGAAAATGAAAGATGACTGTCAATTTAAATGCTACTAAAACCAAAATGGGCAGCAACTTCCTAGTGATAACTTAAAATTGTAATTCTATGTAGAATCAGGCAGACCCAGTGGTCCAACTTCCTCTTTTTAACATAAATTCTTTCATGCTAGTGAGATAATTTTATGTTAATCTAATCGCAGACTTCTAAGATGCTTAAACAGTTGACCAATATTACCAGAAAGAACAGTTCAGTGTAAGTTACATTAATTTGTACTAAAATGCTTTATCTGGTAGGCAACACCAACACTTAAAAAGATAATACTAATAAACTCATGCAATAAATCACCTCAGTTGCTTGGGTATATGTTTGGAGCTAATCCATCTTCAATTCTTAACAGTATAGTTCTACTCAGGATGGGGTGTTGGAGCCATCTTAAGAAGTTTATGACTTAGATGATCAATAGGTCACATGTGCCCTTAAGAATGCTTAGTCCTCATCTCTTCTATATTTAAAGGAGTAGAATTTGGTATCTCTCTAAAATACCTAAGAGATGGATAAAACTTAATGCCAAAACATGGCATGAGATAAAACTCGGAGTTATCTTTTGAGGCAAGAATATTTAAAATGACCACACATACAAGAAGAAAGAGAAGTCCAAAAGAACAAATATTATGTGAATATATTTATAAACTATTTACTTTTTCAACTTACCTGTGGTAAGGACTCTAATAAACCTATAGATCCAACACCAGAATGGGGAACATGATTCTGAACTGTTATAGGCTGAAAATTTGGTGATTGAGAATAAAGTCTGACTCTTGACTTGAAAGCTTCAAGTTCATTTTTGAATGCTTCAAAATAACCTTCCTCCTCTGCCTTGAAAAAACAAACAAACAAAAAGACTGATTTGCAAGATTTCCAGACCACAGAGTAAACTCTAACAAAGCATATATCAGGCCTGAAGTGGAAGAAGTAAAGATGAGGTGAACAGTTTAATGTAGAAACCACCAAGATCTCTGTCAGATTTCTGAAAACTGTCTGTTTTATATGAATATTATAGATTGGTTTGTTTCATTTCCCTCTGCTTCAGCAAAATAAAACAAACTAATAAGAAACAACCCTTCTTTAGACATACACACAAATGTAATGAAAGAAAGTAGGATTCCTCTGTATTTCTCTTGATTTATCTGTATTCTGGATAGGATCCAAAACAGTCCTCATTTAATCACTCACATTCTTCTCTCCTCATCCCACTGCCAAGCAACAGCCAAGGGATATTCTTTAAACCTAATTCTCTGTCAGTTAATGCAGAAACACTTACTACCTGTTGTTAGTAATTCTCTGACCCTAAAATCCCTATTTGTTAAAAGCTAAAAACCAATTAAAGTCAACATTTAACTTTGGTATGAAAAATATCTTACTGTTTTAGTTACACAAATACCTTCTTTTCAAGATTATGGGGAAAAAAGTACAGTGAGTTATGTTGAGGGAGGGGAATTCTCTCCATAATGTATAAAATATAAAGAAAATTCTTAATGCAAAATATCATTTCGGTAGAGCCTCCATTTATAAATATTTCCTTTGCAGATTAAAAAAATGACACAGAGTACATCCCATACAATAGAACATAGGTTTTAAGTTCAAGTGGTGGAAAAGATTTTGTCAAAGTCTCATTCCTGAATTATCACTGGGTCCATTTGTCTGCAGTGTGATTTTTCTCTTTAATGTAGTTTAGGTTGTTAACTGCATTAAAACCTATGGATTAGTTATTAGCATCAATATCTATACAAATAACACACACAATGTTCTGTGCTGCTATTCTGTATTTTTTTTTAAATGAATTTAGGAGTCATTTCTTTATAACACTTCACTTTACAGTCAATAAATGGTACTTAAGGAGACACATGCAATGTTAGCCTTCATATCCAAAAGTAATCCTTCTGAAATGGTTATGTAACAAGCCATTAAAGGAATCAAGTGACACAACTGCTGACCTTACTGCATGCCTAAACCCTAGGTATTTAGATCTAGAGACTTGATTGATTTTCATTTTATTAAGCAATCTATGGGTCACTTGCTCAATTTCTCTATGCTAACTTCCCTATTTGTAAAAAAAAAAAAGTATCCTTATAAAATGTTATGAATGTTTAATGAGTTAATCCATGTGAAGTGCTTAGAATACCTTTCACAAAGCAAATAGTTCGTGAAAGTTATTCCTTAATTAAAAAAAATATTAAGAACAAAATGTTAACATCTATGGCTTCAGAGTTGTTCAGTTCTGTTTTGTCAAAGTCTTACAAATGTCAAAAAATACATATTATATGACTATGTTCAAACATATCCTTTAATGTTAGATGAAGAAGAAACTATTTTTTTTTTATTGCCTGTGTGTCAAAATTTAAAGCAGTCATCAGAAGCCTAAAATACCAACTCATTTACATTAAAACTACTGTTTTGGGAAATTTTCCTATTTTAACAGTAGAAGTGGAAGGTACAACTTCTGCCACACTAGAACATTTTTATAATTTAAAAATACAATGTTTTTCTCTATTTATAAAAGGAAATATGTTCACTGTAGTATATGAAAAAGAAAATGGAAACCATTTGTAATTCCACCACTCAAGTCTAATCAAAATTAAATTTCTGGTACCTTTTCTTCTAACTTCTAATTGTGTATGCTCAAATGTATCAAATATGCAAAAAATCACGTAAAATATATATGTACAACTTACAGGGCAAAAATCCTACTAAGTACCCACAAAAATTAGGAAACAGATCAATACAAGTATTTTAGAGATCAGTTTCAATAATGAGCATTTCATCTCTCTCTGAGGTTACAACTGTGACTTGTCAATTACTCCTTTGTCTCTTCAGTTTTATTGCTTATTTATATATCCCTCAATAATATATTTACTTAGTTCTGCTTGTTAAAATATAAAATACTTTAAAAATAATAGCAGATATTTCATTCTGAGACTTGTTTCAGTTTCTTGTTTTTTTATCCATGCCAATGCTGATTAGTATATTATTAAATGAATATACCACAATTTAATTCATTCTACTGTTAACAGATACTTGGGTTGTTCTCAGACTTCTTGCTACTATGAACACTTCTATGAAGCACATACATAGGAGTTTTTCTAGGCCATCAATTCTCAAACTTTATGGTCTCAGGACTGCTTCATGCTCCTGAAAATTGTTGAGGAACCTAAAGAGCTCCTGTTTATGTGGGCTGTATCTATCAATAATTACGTTAGAAATTAAACTTAGGAATTAAATATTAACTGAAACATAATAACAAACTCATTACATGTTAACATTTTAAACATATAACATATATATATATATATATATATATATATATATGTATCTTTAAACTATATTTCCAAAACAATTTAGTGAGAAGTCTGGGCTTAAAGAAGATAGCTGTACTCATACATCTGCTTCTGTATCAATCCAAGCTGCACACTCATGCAAGGAGAGTGAAAATGACAAATAACATCTTAGTATTATTACAAAAATAATTTTGACTCAGAGCCTCTGGAAAGGGTCTTGAAGACCCTTGAGTATCCTTGGACCACATGTGGAGAACTTTTTTTCGAGGGTATATATATATATATATAGGACAATTTCTGGCTGTTGGCACTTGCCTTGTTCAATTTTACAAGAAAATCTTCCAAAGTGGTTACATTAATTTACACTCCTATAGTGGAGAAGGCAATGGCATCCCACTCCAGTACTCTTGCTTGGAAAATCCTGTGGACGGAGGAGCCTGGTAGGCTGCAGTCCATGGGGTCGCTAAGAGTCAGGCACAATTGAGCGACTTCACTTTCACTTTTTACTTTCATGCATTGGAGAAGGAAATGGCAACCCACTCCAGTGTTCTTGCCAGGAGAATCCCAGGGACGGGGGAGCCTGGTGGGCTGCCGTCTATGGGGTTGCACAGAGTCGGACACGACTGAGGTGACTTAGCAGCAGCAGCACCAGGCAGTTAATATGAATTACTACTGCTCTACTTCTTGTACAACTTTTAAATCATTACTAATTTAGTGAGTGTGAAATGTCGATCTTTCTAAACATATCTATTTTTCTTTAATATAGCTGACATCATCCTATATATATATGTGTTGTGTCTTTTCACTTTATAGCAAAGTATTTTCTCAGATTAAAAATACTTCATATAATTTTCATATAATCTTGAAAGCTGCATAATATTCTGTGAACTACAGGTTTTTTATTTTCTCAAACCATTCCTCTAATTTTCCTGAATATATACATTCATACAAATGGGTCTCAAGTTCACATAATGCTATATAGTACAGCCTCTTAAAATCTAAATTAGCATAAAAACAGCAATATAATTTTTCTTTTCATTTAAAATCTACAGAATCTAGACTGTGGCATCCTGGTTGGATGGCCTCCTTTGATGTGTATGGACAAAAAGAGGTTTCAGTTAAACCCTAACTTTCCCATTTAATAATACCAAACAGCAATTATCCTTCAATAAAAAAATAAAGAAAATAATAATTCCAAATAGCTACTTACTTTGGCTTTCTGGAAAAATAAGCGAAAACATCCTCTTGGATCCACATTACAGTTTTTGGCCATTTCCATAATAAACTGCATTACAACTGCTTGATGTGCTATTTGTTCCATTAGAGCCCCTTTCTAAAAGCAAACAGATTAAAAATAAACAGATTAAAATTATAAGAAATATACTTAATATTGTGATTACTATTTGGATTTTTAAAACATAAGTTTTTAATAGGTTAAAAAAGAAAAAGGTTTATAGTGTATGGGAACAAGAGAGATGAGGGGACAGGAAAGCAGGGAAAGCACATTGGAAAAAAGTTTCCCTATGCTAACTGAAATAACTAAAGAAAGATGCCAACAGTAAGCTTAAGCAGATCTTGAAAACAAAACAAAATTGGAATTCCATTTAATGACCTTCCTGCTTACATTTAAAGTAATGGGGAAAACAAAAACAAAAGGCAAACCAGCATTCCACTAAGGTTCTCAGAAATTCACTAAGTTTCTCATGATACCTGTTCAGCTTCTAGATGAAAACACCATAAAATAAGATATTTAGCAGTTTCTTCACATACAAGGTATGGATGGTCAGACAAAAATCTCTGACTATCATCCCATCGACTTAACATACCTGTAAAACAAGAATTAAGCCATGAATGTCAAATACTTTCCTCCTGTAAGCAAAGAAATGGTATTTTAAAATGATTCTCTTTAAAGACAGCTCGTATTACCATAGCAATGTTATGGCGTAAAAGAGCAAATGAAGATAGATAATAATGCAATACCAGCATATTGGAAATAGCTTTTAAAATTCACAGCAAATTTTATTTCAAATAGTTTGTCAGGATAAAGTGCAGTGATTAGTTTAAAGCTATAAAAGCCCTGTATCTAGGGAAAGCCCAAAATCCCAGGCAAATAGACATGGCTGGTCGGTCATTCTAGGCTATAAGTTAAGTACAGATCATTTCAGGAGATTCAGTATTATTTATTCATAGAATATAAATTTTTCTATTGGAAAGATGGAAAAGAAAGCAAAACCTTTCTTTTCAAACCTTTACTTTTCAAAAGTAAACTACACACTGACCCAACAAAGACTTAATAAAAGATTCAGAAAAATTAAATTTCCTCTTATTTACTAAAGTATGTCTGATATAGTAAAATACTGCATGGGAAACCAATCCAGTCAGTGTTATAATAGTAAGTATAGTTTAACCATTTTAGTCATGTTAACCATTTAATTATGATCACTGTTTAGACACAGAAAATAAACTCTTTTTAAAGTTGGTTAAGTATATTTGGAAATGCTGCCATTTTGCTTCAAAAACCAAACTAATCCAAATGCTCCTAAAGGTGTACTGTCATCTTTACCCAAATTAGTAAGAAATTTGGTCAAAAAGTTGATACCACCCAAGTAATCACAAAATCAGCAAAGTGCTGAGCTTTAGACTCATCCAATCAAGAAAGTTATCCGAGAATCATCATGGAAATTCTACAAGGCTACCTCAATAGTTTAGCAATAAATCCTTTCTCTAGACACAAAATGAACTTCTGTATGTTAAATTTTCATATCAGAACATGAGTAAAAACAAAACTGAGGACAAATGTCTTACTGAGAAATACACAGTAACACAAAGAAATCAATTAAAAATAAATGATTTTTTCCTCATTAATATATGAAAGGGTTAGTGACACTTGTAAGGGCCATAAAAAAGGGTGTCGCTAAATGTTAAAGGTTTTAAACTACCTATTTAATAATGGAGACAAAACTAACTCTTGAAGATGATCATAGTTCTTCTATTTGTTTCTATAATAAATAATGCTGGAATGATAATATGTGCAAAAATAAACTTTACTTACTTCTTCAGAAACTATTCTTGAATTAAGCAGAATACAAGCTTATTTCATTTTTTAAAATAAAAAGTATGAGAAAAATTAATATACGAATAAACTACAAAAAAGAAAAACAAAAACTAAAGTAGTATCCATTATACTGACATAAGGATGAATGATGTTCTAAATACTTTGGGAGAAAAACACCAATAGAAAAAAGTCTCAAAATGTCACTTAAAAACCTTAACATATATTTACTAAACTGACACATTATACTCCCCAGTAGCATTTTCACTCCAGCAGTATTGTCACTGCTTATAATTCTTAGGACATATCACACTACTTCCCAACTCTGGCTTCGTACATGCTATGGCTGCTGCCTTGCCTCCCTTTATCTACAGGAAAGCACCTATACGGTCCTCAAAATCTAACTCAGATGTTCCCTCCTCTGGGAAGCCTTCACTTAAATCAATCCCCATCCTATCGTTTTTCTCTAATAGAGAAAACTATTTTTCAGTTCTTTGTATATGTATTTCTCTTATAGACTGTATTCTATTACTTGTTATTTATCTGAATAACAGTTGAAGAAGGATCTGCATGAATTGTACAGCATCACGTCCAAAATCTGAAAAATGCTGATCTTACAACAGTAAGATAATAAGATACCAAGAAAGCAAAGATGAAAAAAGACAAAAGCAGGGACTAGTTGGGACATGCAAAGAGTCTAGGTAGTAAAAATAAAAATGACAACCAGGTCTTAGAGGGCAGCATTATATAAACAGGTTGAATTTTGCTTTTTTTCACAATTCAGTTTACTCTGTCACTCTGTTTTTTTATGTATAGCTTTAAAACAAGCCATAAAACTGTGCCAGAAGTAGCTGTATAACTGGAGTCTGTCTCTATTTTATAAATTCACTTTCTGTACATATATTTATGATATGAAACATTACAAAAGAAGGAAACTCAAGTAGTAGACTTACCAAAATGTCTAATTTTCTGCTCATGTTTCTGCATAAATGATTTTGATTTATCTTCATCTTCTGTTTCTTTTCTTTTATCTTGATTAATAAAACTCTAAGAAAAAAAATTTGAAGTTAAAATTGAATATATTTTAAAATCTAATATATTCTAATTGGATCTTCTTTCTCAGATACTGAATGCCCAGCAATCCACCTTATAGACATTATAAAAAAGTGATACAATAAAATGATATTGTATCATTAAATTCATCTGTAAAACTCTTATTTCAGAGAAAAACAAATGAATTAACTTTTTTGTAAAACCAAATATGCCTATCAAAGGCAGGTACAGAAATATCCTTTACATGCATAATTTATTTTTGCATGATTCATTTCCATTAAATATTTGCAACTCTAGTCTAATCCTTGGAGTTCTTGCTGGAAACAAACTCAGAAATTCAAAGATTATAGAGTATATTTACTACAAAATTTTTGATAAGACATAAACCTAAAATAGACCTTTGTTAAAAACTTTTCTTAGGAGAGGTAAACAGTTTGATTCTGAAATCATGTATAAATTTCTATTAAGGAAGTGCTTATTTTCAGTTAAAGTCATAAAACAGACCAAGATGAAGTTATTTGGCCACAAAAACTGGCAAAAAGTTTCTCAGAACATTATGTGATCACATTTAAACCTTGAGATCATCACTGCCAAAAATGGAAATCGAAAACTAGCTCTCTACCAGTTTAGTCAGGAAACACACGTTTATATATTTCAAAATAAAAGCATTTTTTTTCTCTTTGTATACCCTGCCATCTAGACCAGCACTGTCCAACAGAAATACAATCCAAGTCACAACTGTAAAGTTTTCTATTAGCCACATTAAAAAAAAAAACAGATGAAATAATGTATCTATTTAACCCAACATATTATTATTTCAACATGTAACCAATATAAAAATTATTAATGAAATATTTTACTTTTTTGGTACTAAGCCATCGGAATCTGATGTGTATTTTACACTTACAGCACATCTCAGTTTGGACTAGCTACATTTCAAGTGTTCAACAGCACATATGGCTAGCAGCTATCAAGTTGTCAGACAGCGCAGATCCAGACCTGTCCTCTCAAATCTCAAGCTCCCCAACAAAATGAATGCATGATTTTCAGCAAATGACTGAAACATAAAGATAGTCCTAATTAATTCTGGTATAAATGTGGGTTACATTAGAATCTAACTTAAGAAAAAAAAATAATTAAAAGCAGAGACAGAAATACGTTCTTTGTGACCACTGTGTTACGAGACAATAACTATAAACAAAAGAACACTGTTTTGACCATTCTATTATAAAAAGATCATTTTAAATAGTTTTGGGGTATAAATGCAAAACAAAGTAACACTTAAGGCACATCCTTTAGAACAGTATACACAGAGATAGTGAATCATTCTGTTAAATAATGATTCTATTGAGGGGAAAGAAAAATATATAATTTGGTACAAGCACAGAAAGTCTAGAAAGATATGACTCATTGTTGACAGTGGTTATCTCTGGAAAATGGGAAAAGAAGGAAGCCTTTCAACTCTATTTTACAGGCCTATGTTTTATTTTTTTACAAGAAGCATGTTATACTCTTATAATTTACCTTCATTACAGAGTAAAGTACTGATAAGGCTAGTAGTACAGGACATTTACCTATGTATTACTTATTGCTACAGCAGGACTAGAGCTAGTCCAGAGGAAAGAAATTAAAGATGCCTGGGGAAGAAGAGGCTTTTAGAGTGGATGTCAGAGCAGAAACAAGTAGTGTTACACACTACATCTAGAGAATAATGAAGCTTAAAGATAAAATGAGTGTGGACTTGGACAAGAATGAGCAGTCTACACCTGAGGCTTGAGAGTTTAGTACAAACAGAAAGAAGTACTACTTTACACATTTAGATGAAAATGACTTTATTTCACTGCCCACTACTTTTTCAGATACAAAAGTCAAAGAATAAGGTCTTTGTAATCCAATGAGAAACAGAAGACTGCTCTTAATAAATTACTAACTTGGCATAAATATTTTACTACTTCTTTCAGCAGTAATGCCTGTAACACTAAGTCCAGATTATTATCTGAGGGTTACTAAATACATATTGGTAAATAACAGTGAGAAACTTTGTTTTATTTGATAAAACCAGTAACTACATTAGTGTTGGGTTTCCCAGGTGGCTCAGTGGTAAAGAATCTGCCTGCCAAGCAGGAGACATGGGTTTTATCCTTCAGTCAGGAAGAACCCCTGGAGAAGGAAATAGTAACCCACTCCAGTATTCTTGCCTGGAAAAACCCACAGACAGAGGAGCCTGGCGAGTTACAGTCCATGGGACTGCAGAAGAGCTGGACACAACTTAGCGACTAAACAACAAAAAATTGAAAGCAAGCTGATAAGCACAGCAACATCAGAAATCTATGGTAACATCTGAGCTTTACCACATGCCAGGCCTCATGCTACCTGCTTCTATGATATTACCTTGCTTAATCTTTATACCTGCTCTTTGTATTTGAGGAAACTGAGGCTTAGGGAAGTGATCTGCCCAAGGTTACAAAGCCAGGCTGTGACAAAGTTGACATTTGAGGCAGTCTGACTCTAGAACCCACATTTATATTCAGTGGGCTATGCTGCAGCCATATAATTGGATTAAGGACTACTAACATTAGACACTACTTGGATACATGTTTCTATAACGATCACTTTTCCTAAACTGTCAAAATTGAATACTGTTTACAGGATTCTGTTGTTTTGTCATCAGATATGCACAACTGGTTTGCACAAACATTTTAGTCTTTCCTTATTTCAGTAGGTGCAATAAAATATAATACCTTATTAAAAACATCCTTGCTAATGGCATCCATGTTCCACAGACACATTCTCTCTCTTTGTACAAGAGCCTCTTCTTTCTGCCGCCATTCTTCTTCCCGTTGCCTCAGTTCTGATATTGCTGTTTGTGCTTTGGCATGTTCCTGATCCAAGGACTCAGAGTTATGCAGTGCTAAGCTACCAAGTTTCTGCTGAGCTTCAGCGAGATTCCATTTACACGCCACAGAGCTCTTCACAAACTCTTTCTGCTTCTGGCAAGCCATTTCAATTCCATGGCTATACATCTGGATAAAAAACAGTATTTTTAAGAAATGAAGAAGTCAACAGAACAGGTATGCTTATGTATAACAGTTTAATTTTCTATCAGTCAAGGATTTCTGTATGATGTTTTTGGCATACAGGTATCCAGCCTTCTGTGTCTGCAGTTACAATTTTATATTACAGGTCTTGTTTCATCACCGAGACTCTAAGCTTCTTCCTTAATTTGTGTCTCTCCCTGGATAACTAACAGCAACAAAAAGCCTGGCAACTAGAAGTGTCCTGCATATAGCAGGGCCTCAACAAACATTTGATTTATAGTCTTATAATCCTGGAACAAAATAATGGGAACAAAAGCTTAAATATAGTTCATCATCTTATCACTCAACATACTGAAAACCAGACCTTTAGAGTTTTGCTCTGCAAGTTCTTCACTGCAAAGAACTGCTTATTTAGAAGTAATCACTTCTTGGTTTTTATTTTCTTTCTGTATTACACCAATCCTTGGTAATCTGAGAAGTTCTTATTGGAAATTTCTATTTATAACTGACGATATCAGATACATAATCTTTAACTTAATCCTAATAAAAATAGGCTACTTTTTTAATTAAAAAGAAAAAAAGTCACTAGGTCCACCGTGGTAATTCTGTTCTGCTCAGATGCAAAAGTACTTAGTTTTAACAATTATTCAACCTCCACATGTAAAGCACCAAGATGGATATTTAATTCCTTCTAATCCTTGGCTCCATAGAACAAAGGCTAAAGGCACATTCTTCATGATTTCTTAGCCAAAATGTAGACCAATTTCAAGGTAGGTATTCAGAATAATACTCCAATCTATTCCCTTACCTGCATCACTATTCAAGCCCTTATAATTTCTCACTGTAATTATATAAGTATAGCCATTCTAATCTCAAGCCATTCTCTACTAGACTTGGTGTGATCTAACAAAAATGATAATTTTACATATTCACAGTCTTAAGAACTTTTAAAGTGCAAACTTCGTAGCATGGCACGGTGCCTCATGATCTCACTTCCTATCATCTTCTCTCGATTCAGTTGTACTCATTCTACTCCTTTGCTTATTCTTTCCTTCTCACCCCCACCACTTCAATGTGGCAATCCCCCATCCCTAAACTCCCATCTCTATCCTAGATTCTAGCATCACTTCCCTTCCCTCTTATCCTGTCCCTCTCCACCAAAGTTATGCATACTTCTTTATGCATTTGAGTGCTTTCACACAATATTGTGCTTATTTACTCAACTATAAACTTCTTGAGGGGTTAGAATTCAATAAATCTTAGATGAATAAATGACTCCTGACTTCTTGGAACAGACAAGTGGTGGTAAGGAATTCTAAGGCAAGTAGCATGCAAGGTTCCTCCTTCCTGGCTGAGTTTTCAGGCAAACTTAGACTTATTGGGCAAATGTGGACACTTGGTATTCAAATGTTTTAGTTACTCACTTACCACATGGTCCTAGTCAACCAAGTATTTATTTTTACTTTTTGTTATTCTAAAATAGGATTAAGAATAATTGTAGATTAGCTATGCTTAAGAAGGAACTAGGAAGAGGAGACAAATGAACTTGTCAAATTTATTTTGTAAGAAAAGACAAATACTAAGATGAGGACAAACGGAAATATCTTGCATGGTCAAATTACGCAGGACCAAATTCTCAAATCATTTCTCAAGTCAGACACAGAAATCTTATTTCCAAATTCTAAAACTGATTAATGTTTAAATTCTTCTCCAAAGACTATGTTTGGGCATTTGAGTTAACTATCCCACATGTACTGAGATGATTGATTATATTTAATAAACACAGATTTGAAAAAGGAACTGTTAGCATTAAGGTCTACTAATATAACTTGACATAAAAAAATTTCCAAACAGGATCTCTAAGTTCCAAATTGTATTTAATTGGATCTCAGAACTATACATGACATAAAGATGTCTAGGTTCCCTATATTAGTAAAATTACACCAAAGCTGTTTTTATAGAGATTATAAAATGTTTATAAATGAAATTAAACATTTTATTCTAAATATTCCAAAAAGAAAAATTTAAGTCATAAAACTTAAAGCCAGCAAATAAGTAGTTTGTTGTAAATATATGAACTAATTTAGGATTAGAAATCATTCTGTAAATTTTAGCACCAAAGTTAGTTTCAGCCACATAAAGTTTTACATCACAGGATGGGCAGTGCAGTAGGTGGGAAAAAACACTGTAACAGGTTCCAGAAGCGGGTTTTAAACCAGGATGTGGCAGGAGCTAATTCTGCCACTGACTAGCTACATGGTCTCAAGGAAATCACTTTTAATGAAGGAGATAAGCCTAATCATTTCTAAAATTCCTGTCAGCTAAATAAGGTTATAAATTAATACACAGCTATTTTTAGAATTCGGTTTCTTTTAGGTTACTCTTTAGATTCAACCACTATGCAGTGAAATTCTTGAGACCATTCTATCCTCTCTATAAGCCTTCAAAATTGACAATGGCAGCTGCTGTTCATTCTTTATCTCTAGCTCTGTACCACATTCATTACATGCTTATATAACATATTTTGTATATAAAGATGACACCAGCGATCCATAATTAGTGAGTGACTATCGACTTATCAACTGTCATTCTGTCCTCCTAAAAAATGTCTTGTACTTTCCCAGTGACTGGTTGGATGGAGAACACTCTGTGGTTATGAAACAGCATTTTTCTCTTTGCAGCCAACCAACCCTGTGAGCTGGGCTTAAGATCAACGACCCTACACTTTTTGGAAAACAATTTAAATCACTCATTCTCATTAACAGCAAGATAAAAAAACTATTAACTCAGTTAAGCCTTCAGAGACCCCATTTTGTAAGAAGGCTAGAAGGCAGATACCTAAACTCCATTTTATTTTACTTATTAGTGTTTAGTCAGTGATCCTGAAATATACTCTGAAAACAGGTTACGAGAAAAACCAGGACTAAGTGATACGAGCACTATATAAGCACTCCCTAAGGTGGGACCCGGAATATCCTAAGCGGTAGTATATCACATCTGGATAAGTTTCAGAGGAAAAAAGGCTTGGCTGAAAACTACAGGAAGCAGCAGGAATCTCAGGAAAAAGTCTGAAGGAAAAAGCAAAGGCTTGCCTATATGTTTTTAACTGAAGAATGATATGAAGCAAAACTAAAATCATAAACAAGGGGGAAATGGTCACGCGAATGGCCGAGATTTACGCCAGCATCAAAAGCAAGGTTTACAGAATTTGCTCAGATGTCAAAAGTCAGTAAAATAAATTGGACCTAAAGTCTTTAGTTAGGGGATCAGAGAATTATTGAAATACAACCATTCACTGTTCCCATCAACTGTGCACAAATATTAGAACCTTCAAGGGAATAAAGTATTTGGATAAGAGCAGGCACAAGAGGACAAAGGGTCAACATTACAGACTAAGCTGTCCTAAATCTGGGTGCCTTCAGAAGAGGGGTGGGGGAGAGGAATTTCTTCAAGAGTGAGAAATTAGCCAAGGTGAAAAAGGTGTGTGTGGAGGTGGAGGATGGGAATATATGGCCAGCCCCTCTTCGAAGAGCTCAGTAGATGTTACAAAGCGATGGGATGACATCAGGCCCCCGACGCCCCGGGTCAGGGTTGGCAAAAGGGGATGGTGGGGGCTCAGAACAGGGTCGCAGAGACAGAGACCTCTGGGGGCCTGGTGACGACACTTCCCCATCCCCCTCTCCCCCCGCCCCCCCCNTCCATCTTAGTTCACTGATTCCTAGAATATTGACATTCACTCTTGCCATCTCTTCTTTGACCACTTCCAATTTTCCTTGATTCATGGACCTAACATTCTAGGTTCCTATGCAATATTGCTCTTTACAGTATCGGATCTTGCTTCTATCACCAGTCACATCCACAACTGGATGCTGGTTTTGCTTTGGCTCCATCTCTTCATTCTTTCTGGAGTTATTTCTCCACTCTTCTCCAGTAACTTATTGGGCACCTACCGACCTGGGGAGTTCATCTTTCAGTGTTGTATCTTTTTAACTTTTCATACTGTTCATGGGGTTCTTAAGGCAAGAATACTGAAGTGGTTTGCCATTCCCTTCTCCTGTGGAACACATCCTGTCAGACCTCTCCACCATGACCTTTCAGTTGGGTGGCCCTGCATGGCATGGCTTAGTTTCATTGAATTAGACAAGGATGTGGTGTGTGATCAGTTGGCTAGTTGGCTGTGATTGTGGTTTCAGTCTGCCTGCCCTCTGATGCCCTCTCTCAGCGCCTACCGTCTTACTTGGGTTTTTCTTACCTTGGACGTGGGGTTTCTCTTCATGGCTGCTCCAGCAAGCTGCTGCTCCTGACCTTGGACATGGGGTATCTCCTGATGGCCTCCGCTCCTGAATCTGGACTTGGGGTATACCTCTCGGCTGCCACTCATGACCTTGCATGTGGGATATCTCCTCTTGGCTGCTCCTGTGCCGTCCCGCCGCCACTTAGGCTTAACCATAGTTTATTTAATTGACCATACTTAATGAACCTCTATATGGTTTCCAGTATTTTTTAACTACAAATAGTGTTGCAGTGTATGTTTTTGTATACTTGTGAATGTATACCCATATATATTTATTCCTAGTAATAACAGTAGAATTCCTGAGTCAAAAATTTTTCATAAATATTAACAAATTGCTTTCCAGAGAAGTTATATGTGATAGAATAATGCCCCCAAAGATATCCATGTCCTAATCCCTGAAACCTGGGAGTATTGTTACCTTCCATGACAGATCAACTTGCAGATGAAATTAAGACTTCTAATATGCTGACTTCAAAATTGGGAAATTGACCTTGATTATACAGTGGGTCCTGTATTGTTGCAAAGGTCCTTAAAAGTGGAACCAGAAAGATGGTAGGATGAAAAGGACTTGGTTCAATGTTGCTCACTTTGAAGATGAAGGAAGGGAGCTATGAGTCAAGGAATGAAGGCAGCCACCTTGAAAAGGCAAGGAATGAAGCCCTCACATTTTGCTTTTAAAGCTCTGTGTTGGGTTTCTGATGCATGAAATGAAAAAGTATACATTTTTCTTGTTTTAAGTCATGAAGTTGTGGTGGTTTGTTTTAGTAGTCATAGGAAATCAGTACACTTTATGTATTTACACTCCTATAGCAGCAGCAGCAGCAACAACAACATATGAATGTATTTTCAGACATTCCTGACATTAGTCCTTCCCTTTTTTAAAAAGTTTCCTTCCCTCATATTAATTCTCCTTCCTACATTATTTGAAAAGAAATATTTACAATTTAGTGTCCTATAGTTAAATTATTTTAGATAAAAGGAAAATCTCAGCTATAATTCTATCATACTTTTCTTCTTTGCTCATTGAAATGAACTCTGGAAAATTCCCCTCTAGGGCATGCACCATTTTCTTGGCAGTGGCCACGATATGAGTAGGAGGTATTACTGATGTGTCATTTCTGCAATGCTGTTTTCACTGCTGACCAGAATGCACTGCAGAAACACTCTGGGAATAAGAGTTGTTCAGTTCTGCCACCTACACAGGTGCCTACACAGCTAGTAAAAGCCAGTCTCTAAGTGGTGACAGTCCAATGGTTTTGCTTGGTCTCTAAGTGGAGGTGGCCATATGTGTCAGAGGCATTGTGTATGTAGCAACTTACACATCTCTCTGGCAGCTGAGTGCCTCAGGCAACTGTGGTGGGGAAAACGAACAGTGTATAAACATTTCCTGTCAGTTCATTAAATAGCCCTGTGGCAGATTAGCACAAGAAGCTGTGCTCGGTCCTTTCCCATTTTGCGTATTTAGTTTGCACTGTAATGGTGGGCCCTCCTGTTATGCATGTACTTTCAACTCTATAGACTGGCTTGACCATCTCTGTACTTAACATCTGATCAGGATCATTATTGAGAATCTACTATGTTAGGTATTTAGGATATAAACTCTTAGCCATGCAGAGCTGACAGTTCAGAGACAAGTAGTAATCAACAATCACAGGAACAAATGAAAACTGCTGTTGGTGCAGTTGCCAAAAAGAGAATACACACACACACACACATACACAGTGGTTTAGTTGATAAATTGTGTCCAACTTTTGAAACCCTCTGGACTGTAGCCTGCTAGGCTCCTCTGTGCATGGGATTCTCCAGGCAAGAATACTGGAGTGGGTTGCCATTTCCTTATATATACACATACACACACAAAAAGGAAGAGCAAACTCCAAAAGATTGTGAAGGACAGGGTAGCCTAGTGTGCTGCAGTCCATGGGGTTGCAAAGAGCTGGAGATGACTTAGCAACTGAGAAACAAAAACATACATATATATATACACATACATATACATACATACATATATATGTAATATGTATTACACACACATATATATGTAATAGATTCTACCTTGTCTGAGAGAACATAAGAGAAGCTTGGATGGGATATATAAATCTGTGTACATTTGGTAATCCATAGCTACATCAGATGATACCCTCGGTAAAGAATACAGAATGAGGAAAAGAAAGAACCTGCTTATCCAGGGAGAGAAGGATGAATAGAAACAGAGGAAAAATGGCCACAGATTTGGAGGGAAACCAGAAAAGGGCTGTGTCTTAGGAGCCAAGCAAGGAGGTTTCAGTTTTATCAAAGAGAGTTCAGTTGAGCGAGAAGAGTCCAGTTAAGGGCTAGGAAGAGCATAGAATGGGACATTGTGTCTCCCGATCAATAGATTGTTGCAAGGGCAGTGACATGGTAGGGCATGCCTGGGTTCAAGGGTGCCTCCTTCCCTTCAACTGTGTGATGTTGGAAATGACTGTCTGGCCTCAGATTCTGCATCTATAAATAAGGATAATACCTCCTTCAAAAAGTTATTGTGGGGGTGAATTTAATTACCATACACAACCCTAGCATTTTGCAGGTTCTCAAGAAAGATTGATTCCTCCCTTCTATTATGTCTAGCCATGTGTGTATTTAATATTCAGATTTTGTTTGTCAGTCTCCTTGATATCTTAGCATTGGTGTTGATGATTTACTTGTGAGGGTCAGGGCAGGTCCGGTCCCTGTATATAACTGCATTAGTAAGGGTGTTAGCAAGCTGTTGTGAGCTGACAAATCAGTGCTGTAAATATTGTAAGTACCCACTGATGTTCCTCTCCATATGCAGACAGACAGATCATTGAGGACTGGATACGGACACAATACATCTTCGTTCATCATAATGAGTTTTTCCCTAGGGAAAGGCATTCTGGCTACCAAAATGAATACTGAATTCTTGTCAGGTTATCTTTATACACTCAAATTTCTACTATTTGTATAAATCTCTAATGTAAAATATTAGTAATAAATGACTAATTCCAATACATTTTGTTGTTTGCTTTTTAGAGAAAGTATTGACCCTCCCAGATTTTTTTTTTTTTTAATTGGCTAGAGGCAGCCACTCCCTCCTCTTCTCCTTCTTTTTTTGTCTTAAATACAGTGAATAGGAAAAAAATGCTTTTTTCTCTTCTGGTTAAGAACTTTGCCTTGCCTTCTACCTCTGATGGTTTTTACAGTGTAACCCTGGCTTTGGCAATTATGGTAACTACTGATTGGGAGATAATGTAATTCAGTGCTTGCTTTAAGTTAACTAAACCCCAGCTGAGAGACTGAAAAATATTTCTATTGTGACTAAAACAGGATACCTAACTTTTAAACTTCTCTAAGAATTGTCCTTGCATTCTCAGTTAACATGGGTTTCATTTCTTATTGACAGTGGGTGGCCATGTTTTCTGAACCAGACATGAGGAGGTAACATTTCATAAGCGAGAGAGTACCTCTGCTGTGCTGTATGCTGTGTTTAGTTGTGTCAGACTCTTTGCGACCCCATGAACTGTAGCCCACCAGGCTCCTAGGTCCGTGGGATTCTCTAGACAAGAATATTGGAGTGGGTTGCTATTTCCTTTGCCGGAGGATAGTTCTAATATAGGGATCGAACCTGCGTCTCTTGCCTCTCTTGCATTGCAGGTAGATTCTTTACCACTGAGCCACCAGGGAAGCCCCATCTATATTAATTGGAATTATTACAGAATTTCCAGGGCTTGGGGGTCGTGCTGCTGCTGCTGCTTCTAAGTCGCTTCAGTCGTGTCCGACTCTGTGTGACCGCATAGATGGCAGCCCACCAGGCTCCACCGTCCCTGGGATTCTCCAGGCAAGAATNCTGAGCCACCAGGGAAGCCCCATCTATATTAATTGGAATTATTACAGAATTTCCAGGGCTTGGGGGTCGTGCTGCTGCTGCTGCTTCTAAGTCGCTTCAGTCGTGTCCGACTCTGTGTGACCGCATAGATGGCAGCCCACCAGGCTCCACCGTCCCTGGGATTCTCCAGGCAAGAATACTGCAGTGGGTTGCTATTTCCTTCTCCAATGCATGAAAGTGAAAAGTGAAAGTGAAGTCGCTCAGTCTTGTAGCTACTAAAAACAGGCAGCAAGGGAACTATGATCACATTTAACTTTTAGAATGGACACTGTAAATATTTTAACCTAGTGATTGGGCCCTAAAGAGATGATGAAAGAGTGGCGGAAAGGAAACTAGGACTCTTGGCATCTCTTGATCAGGCGACCGGGGCAGTACACAGGGACATGCCCTCCCGCCAGCGTGCAGTCTGAGAAGCTGATGTTGGGACGCGGACTTCCAAGTAGAACGCGGGAGGCTCACGCGCCTGCGCAGGGACCTCTAGCGTATTCCAGGGTGGAAGGGTGCGCGTTTGAGTGTCCATGGCAACGCGACGCTTCTGCCTTCTGGAAGCCTTGGCTCCAGCTCCTGCCTTGTGAGACCCGTCCTGGTGGGAGGGACCTGGGCTGGGGGCGGGGGACTGATGGGGTTACAAGGGGGTGGGGGTCTGTGGAAACTGCTGGGAACATCTGCTCCAGGGATTGAGTTAAACTAAGAAAATCACTCCAAGGCTCAGCACAAAAGGATCTTTTCATTCCTGCCCTTTCACCCACGTAGGGAACTATGCCTTTGGAGGTGGTGGTGGAACTTCAGATCCGGGCGGTAAGAGAGATCGACGAACGTCCCCTCTTTGCCCCAAATCACAGTTTCCTCGGGGTTCTTTTTCCTGGTCTTTTTCACCACTCCTCGCCCCACACTCATTAATTGAATCTCTGTCCCTAAGATTTTTTACATTGGTCTTTCTGGCTTTCTAACCTTTAATTCGGATCAGCCTCTTTCCACTGCCCTCCCTTCCCCACTCCAAGCTAACTTCTGTCTTAGCTTTATGTGAAATTTTTCTATTCATTTAAAACAACCTTGCATTAAGTCCCAAGAAGGGTTTTATTTTCTGGGATACAGATTTCTGAGAAGATTAAAAAGCCCCTCCTTTAAATAACCACGGAAGATTTTACTTTCAAAAAGCCCCATCATGTCCTGATAATTTGCTACCTCTATAAACCAGTCAAAAATTATCTAAACTACTTCCCCTACAGATGGTTCTGGCTTGCTAATTCCAAAAAGGAAATCAATCAATAACTGTTTAATAATTATCCACTGAATCCTGCTTAAGTGAGGTGCTCTGGCAGAGTGACTTCATTTTTCCTCTTTGGGGCTAGTCATTTCTTATTTCCTTATTATCATTCCTTACTATCAAATAAGCCATTCTTTATTATCAAATTGCCAACATCCACTGGATCATAGAAAAAGCAAGCGAGTGCCAGAGAAACATCTACTGCTTTATTGATTATGCCAAAGCCTTTGTGTAGATCACAACAAAGAGTGGAAAATTCTTCAAAAGGTGGAAATACCAGACCACCTTACCTGCCTCCTGAGAAATCTGTATGCAGGTCAAGAAGCAACAGTTAGAACTGGACATGAATAACAGATTGGTTCCAAATTGGGAAAGGAGTACATCAAGACTGTATATTGTCACCCTGCTTATTTAACTTATATGCAGAGTCCATCATGCGAAATGCCAGGCTGGATGAAACACAAGCTGGAATCAAGATTGCTGGAAGAAATATCAATAACCTCAGATATGCAGATGACACCATCCTTATGGCAGAAAGTTAAGAGGAACTAAAGAGTCTCTTGATGAAAGTGATAGAGGAGAGTGAAAAACTTGGCTTAAAACTCAACATTCAAAAAACTATGATCATGGCATCCATCCCATCATTCCATGGCAAATAGATGGAGAAACAATGGAAACAGAGAGACTTTCTTTTTTTGGGCTCCAAAATCACTGCAGATGGTGACTGCAGCTATGAAATTAAAAGATGCTTGCTCCTTGGAAGAAAAGCTATGGTCAACCTAGACAGCATATTAAAAAGCAGAGACATTACTTTGCTAATAAAGGTCCATATAGTCAAAGCTATGGTTTTTCTAGTAGTCATGTGTGGATGAGAGTTGGACTATAAAGAAAGCTGAGCACCAAAGAATTGATGCTTTTGAACTGTGGTGTTGGAGAAGACTCTTGAGAGTCCCTTGGACATCAAGGAGAACCAACCAGTCCATCTTAAAGGAGATCAGTCCTGAATATTCATTAGAAGGACTGATGCTGAAGCTGAAACTCCAATACTTCAGCCACCTGATGTGAAGAACTGACTCATCAGAAAAGACCTTGATGTTGGGAAAGATTGAAAGCAGGAGAAGGGTACGACAGAGGATGAATGGTTAGATGGCATTACCAACTTGATGGACACGAGTCTGAGCAGGATCCGGGAGTTGGTGATGGACAGGCAAGCCTAGCATGCTGCAGTCCATGGGGTTGAAAAGAGTCAGATGTGACTGAGCGACTGAACTGATCCTTATTTCAGCTTCCATTTTCCAATCCTGTAGTTGGTGACAGACTGTCATGTGGCTTTCCCTGAAAGCTATAAGGGACTGTTTTACTAGATATGATTATAAGCCCAAGATCAAGTTTACAATCATGGAAAATCTGGTTCAGTTCAGTTCAGTCACTTAGTTGTGTCCAACTCTTTGCGACCCCCTGAACCACAGCATGCCAGGCCTCCCTGTCCATCACCAACTCCCAGAGTCCACCCAAACCCATGTCCACTGAGTTGGTGATGCCATCCAACCATCTCATCCTCTGTCGTCCCCTTCTCCTGCCCTCAGTCTTTCCCAGCATCAGGGTCTTTTCAAGTGAGTCAGCTCTTCACATCAGGTGGCCAAAGTATTGGAGTTTCAGCTTCAAAATCAGTCCTACCAGTGAACACCCAGGACTGATCTCCATATAAGTGACAAATGCTGTGATTTCCTCTTATGTGCCACTCTGAAGCAAAGATGGACATTTCCTGGATTTGACTCACTTTGCTGACAGCAAATAGGACTGACTATATCAAGTGTGCTATATCAGTTGTGAACTCTCACAACTGTTCAGTAAGATGAAGGAATTCATGAGAAGCTGAGTGGTAAATCAGTCTTGCTCCTCATCAAGGCAAAAAAATTAAGTTTTCATCTCACTTCATTCAACATTACTGGTTAATTTTATTTTGACTTTTAAAAGGAATTCATCAATGTACAATTAATTAACAGTAAAATCAGTGTTTTTTTACTCTACAGTACTTAGTATACTCCTCCCCCCCCTCAAAAAAAAAAAAAATCAGATGAATTGATCTGTGCTTTAAAACCCAGCAAACTCAGGCCCTGGCAATCAAGACAGGGAATTACGAAAAAATAATCAGGAATAAGGTGAGCCTAACTTTGACCTCCCATTATTCAGACCTGTAGATCCTGCAAGAGGAAATATTTTTTTCCAACTATCTGGGCTGAAGATTGCTGCAGTTAAAGTATCTCTGTTAAGGCTAAAAATAAAGGAAACCACCTAGAGTGTCACAGTTTGGCTGATTCAAGAAGTGAAGAGGTAGTCTGTGTTCAGGATGTTGTGAGAATGCAAATAATTTCTATATTGAAGAGTAGGTATTCCTTTTTCAGTGTTCCTCAAACACTGGAAAATTCACACTTCCACCCAGTCAGAACCTACCTGTCACAGCCATTCTCCAGATTCCTATATGTATAATGACAGATCAAATGCCATCATCCTATTTTTAAATATGAAAAATTGGTTATTAAGATTATCTAAAGACATCAATTCCATAGGTAATTTAAAGGTTCATATTTTCAGGCATAGCAGCATTTAAAGCACACATCCTCATCAGTCTTTCTCAGTGAAGGAATAATAAGCAGAGTCCACCCTGTGTTTGGTGGTCTTTGATCTTGTGAATTGGGGAGGCACCATGGATAAACTACTTTAATTCTGAGTGTCAATATAAACAGAAAATCTTGGAGTTATACTTTATGCCTGGTATAGCAGTATGCTCCGCTTGATGAATTTCAGGTTAAACACTGTTACCTAAAGTGTGCTTATATAGAGGAATGGAATTCCACATGAAAAGCTTTAATATACAGGGTCATCCTTGTGGTATATATTTGAAAGGTTATGCTCTTACATTGCAAAGAAGTTATTTCTCCATTTTATTACCTCAATAAAGAAGCATTATTCTTTATTCAGTAGAGACGGTAGGCAGCAGGGCCCGTCTCCTTCCATGTTGGTCCACTGATAAAGTATGTGGTGATCCTGCCTCCAAGATTCAGTTCTTCTGACCTCCTCAGTGAGTTCGCTTTTCTGTCCTGTCATGTCATGCTATTTGCTGTCAACAGAATTAAGCCTGAGGCAGTAAGCCCATCTTTACTTTCTATAAGCACTGTTGATATGCCCACTTTTAAGTGTTTCTTCTTCAGGTAAGTTCTTGGCTTATTCTCTGAATGCAGAAGGATAATATTAGTGGGAAATACCTATTTAAAGATCTTCAAGGAGGTAGAGGAAAAGGAGAGAAATATATGTACTGTAATCTCTCTTTTCCACTACTCAATCTGTGAAGATGGAAGAGACAAAACTAAAAAAGTTTGCCAAGAAAATCAGGATTAAGAAGAAATCTCCCCATCTATAGTCATATATTGTCAGAGAATAAATTAGAAAAACCTATGTCATAGGCTCTTAAAATCTACCTCTGCTTCCCATGTGGTGCAGTGGTAAAGAATCCGCCTATCCATGCAGGAGACGCAGGAGACTCTGGTTCGATCCATGGGTCAGGAAGATCCCCTGGAGTAGGAAAGGCAACCCACTCCAGTATTCTTGCCTGGAGAATCTCATGGACTGTGGAGCCTGGTGAGCTACAGCCCATGGGATCACAAAGAGTCAGACTCAGCTGAGTGATTAATGCTATGTCATAGACTCTTAAAATACTGTTTAAAATCTACCTCAGGAGGATGTGGCTCATTTACATGTGTATATTTACAGAATGAAGTTGATTTCCTTTTTTCAAAGTTCAATTTACAGGTGATATCTTGACTTACAGGATTACAAAATTTTCTGATGTCAACTTTTAAGAAGCAGCAACATAATCACTCCAACTTGGTTTCTTTAAAGTTTTCCTGGAGCGATAAAGAGTTATTTAATAAGTATATAATAGAGGGATTTTTTTTTTCTTTCTGTAATATGGCTGTGATCAGTAATGGTCAGCACTGTGCTCTAGCTTAGCAACCCATTGCCATTGCCTTCTCCCATTAAGATGATAGGACACTTGAAATCCCAAAAGGAAACCTGAAATGTCCTTAGAGGGGCAGGCATGATGGCTGCTGGTTTATGTCTGTATCATCACGGGTGGAAACCTTCAGATGTCCTGGTGCCACAGTGAAAGAGATGGTGTCATGGTTGGTTCCACAGTACAAAGAGGACTGGAGCAGTGTGCGGTGAAAGCCAGCAATAGTCCACGATGCTGTACTGCATGTAGCCCAGAAAAAAGCCAAAAGCCACATCGGTGACATTGTGTCGCCCCAGCATGACCCTGGAGAGACCCAAGATGAAGGCCCAGAGCACCACCAGCACCCTCAGTGGAATGGCCAGCACCAGGTGGTTCAGGATGAAGCGCGACACAAGGGCGGCCCTGGTGGTATGGCCTGAAGGGAAGGAGTACTTGTCCACCGAAACAGTGAAAAACATGTCCATCTGGTTGTGGGCCGGGCGGCGCCTGCGGACCAGCCCCTTGATCAGGGACACCAGTAGCAGGTCCAACAGCAGGGCAAAGAGCAGGTTCATCAGCACCTCGCGCCCGGCCCAGCTGTCGCTCCTGGACAGGCAGTAGAGGGTGCCGAGCAGCCAGGGGATGCCGTGTCCCGAGATCTCCAGCAATTTCATAAGGGGCCTCATGCTGCCCCAGGACGAGCTCTCCCCCGCGCACACCCCCAGCTTCTTGGACAGCCACAGGTCGATGGCCAGTAGGGAGCGCAGGGCGATGCCCAGGAAGGACGGGTTCAGATCTATGCGGTCCTCCTCGGGCAGCTGGGGCGGGAGCGCCTGAGAGGAGCCCGCCCCAGCCAAGGGGAACGAACCGCGGCGGTGCACTGGGCTCTCAGACGCGCGGAGACGGGCGCTGGTGGGGTCGGCGCCCGGCATGCGGCTGCTGAGCAGGGACTGGAACTCGAACCTGCTGCCGCCGCTATGGGCCGGACTGCCGCTGCTGCTGGGGTCGCAGGTGCCCAGCGGGCGTCCCTCGGTGTTCCTTCGTGGGCTTTGCATCGCGGCGAACGACCTGAACCACAGTTCCTGGCCGGCCTAAGAAGAAGGTTCCCAGCCTTGCAGCCTCTTCCGCTTCCGCACTGCCATCCTGGAGGGGCGGGGAGAGGAGCCAGGGAGAGAACGATTGTGACACCTGGCGGAGACGTGGGAGGAAAAGAGGAATTTCCAGTTTGCGCAAGGGGAGGAGAGGGGAGGGTGGTGCTATGAGAGAAGTTTGAGAGTTGGTGGTGGGGGGGAGGTGGGGGGGTGGGGGAGGATTTGACATTGTGGGAGGTTAGGGAAAATAGAGCCTTTACAAAACAAAACAAATCCCTTTTCTTTTTCTTTCCCTTTTAAAGATTTCTTGCCCAGGGGTGTTCCTTCCTGACAAGCATGATGTGTTCCTTGGAGTTTACCTCCTGAATCAGTACCTGGAGACAGACTNTCATAAGGGGCCTCATGCTGCCCCAGGACGAGCTCTCCCCCGCGCACACCCCCAGCTTCTTGGACAGCCACAGGTCGATGGCCAGTAGGGAGCGCAGGGCGATGCCCAGGAAGGACGGGTTCAGATCTATGCGGTCCTCCTCGGGCAGCTGGGGCGGGAGCGCCTGAGAGGAGCCCGCCCCAGCCAAGGGGAACGAACCGCGGCGGTGCACTGGGCTCTCAGACGCGCGGAGACGGGCGCTGGTGGGGTCGGCGCCCGGCATGCGGCTGCTGAGCAGGGACTGGAACTCGAACCTGCTGCCGCCGCTATGGGCCGGACTGCCGCTGCTGCTGGGGTCGCAGGTGCCCAGCGGGCGTCCCTCGGTGTTCCTTCGTGGGCTTTGCATCGCGGCGAACGACCTGAACCACAGTTCCTGGCCGGCCTAAGAAGAAGGTTCCCAGCCTTGCAGCCTCTTCCGCTTCCGCACTGCCATCCTGGAGGGGCGGGGAGAGGAGCCAGGGAGAGAACGATTGTGACACCTGGCGGAGACGTGGGAGGAAAAGAGGAATTTCCAGTTTGCGCAAGGGGAGGAGAGGGGAGGGTGGTGCTATGAGAGAAGTTTGAGAGTTGGTGGTGGGGGGGAGGTGGGGGGGTGGGGGAGGATTTGACATTGTGGGAGGTTAGGGAAAATAGAGCCTTTACAAAACAAAACAAATCCCTTTTCTTTTTCTTTCCCTTTTAAAGATTTCTTGCCCAGGGGTGTTCCTTCCTGACAAGCATGATGTGTTCCTTGGAGTTTACCTCCTGAATCAGTACCTGGAGACAGACTGCTTCCCCTCTATGTTCCCTATTATGATTCAGCGAAGCATGAGGTTTGAAAAGGTGATCTTGACGTTCTCATTGCTAAATAGAGAAATTCAAATTCTGTTGTTTGAAGATCATTTACTGGTTTTTATAAAGAACACAGCTTTTATAAAGTTATTTTGTAAATTTTGTTTTCAAAAATTACATGAAGGCACCTCAGCACAGTGCAGAACCATAGTTGGAGGACTTGTTTTGAATCCCAGATCTGAGCCAAGTTCTGTCAAACTAGTGCTAAGTACCCTGGTGGTTGTTTTCTATTCTTGGAACTCCCATGGCATTTTCTAACTGGAGCAGAGAGCATTTTCTGAGTGTTTTTGGAGATGTTAGAGGCAACTGAGATACATTTCTTACAGAGATTATCAGTAAACTAGCAGACCTCAAAAACAAACTTTTTAGGCCCAGAAAAATACCCCAAACTAACCAAATTAGTTAAACCCTGTATCTGAAATCCTGTAACAAAACAAGAAGGCTCTTTACATTTTCTGAGTTTCCTTAGGTCATATCTGGTTTATTTAGCTACAGTGATAAAGACTAGATTCCATTCCAGTGAATGTCAAATATATAAATAGCCAAATGTTACTAACCTTCTTCCCACTTTCATGAAATATTAATTTTGTTACCATCCAATCACTGACAATCTCTTAAGGTTTCTCTTTGGAATTTAGAGATTGAATCAGTTTTAACCTTGATAAGTCTATGATTTTGTCCCAAACAGTATCACTGAGGTGCTTCTTTGGGGAAGGGTATGAATGTGGGAAGGCTCTAGGATAGGGCCTATCACTTTAAAAGGTCTGGTTGGTGGTGCCCAGAAAATGATATCTATGTTTCATACTGAGAGTAGGAAAGGAGCGAGTTCCTTGACAGTCCAGCAGGAGGCCCAAGTTCAATCCCTAGTCAGGGAACTAAGGTCCCCCAAGTTGTGTGGCACAGCCAGAAAAACAGCAACAACAACAACAGAGAAGATGACTATTGATGTTTTTGAAAGGTTTAGGGCTGTGTGTAATATTTTTATAAATCACAGCCTGTTAATTTAAATAGAGTCTTCCTAACTGGCTGGGTAAGAAAGGAGTAAATAGATATTATCTTAGAATATAACGTCAGTAGACAAAGGAATGTACTGCCATTTTGATATTGGTCATGGTAAAAAGTGGGTGGAGAAAATTCAGTGTATTTTTTCCTCCAAGAATTTCCTTATTAGTTTTATCAATTTTAAATGTGCTTATTTAGAAGACTTTAAAAATATTTTTATAAGAAACTCGAGAATAGAAAAAAAAAAGAAACTCGAGAATATAAAATTGTAAAAACTGTAAATCAATCTGTGAATGACCTTGGAGGTCATCCAGTCCCACCTCCCTGACTTGCAGAAGAGGAGAGTGAGTCTCAGAGTCACTGTAGATGCCATTACTGATGTCACAAAACTGTGTATTTGAGATTACTAGTAAAAAATATTATGGACCATTTTTCATTTTATAAGGTGCAATTACATAAGATGCTTAATATTTTAAAAAACTTTTTATTTTATATTGGGGTATAGCCAATTAACAATATTGTGATAGTTTTAGGTGAACAGTAAAGGGACTCAGCCCATGCACATGTATCCACATTCTCCCAAACTGTCCTCCCATCCAGGCTGCCTCAACATTGAGAAGAGTTCCATGTGCTATACAGTAGGTTATCCTTGTTGGTTATCCATAAATGCTTTATTTTAAAATTTGAAAAATTACCCTCTTATGTGAGCTCTTTGGGTTCATATTCAGACTTTCTACTAGTTGACTCCAGCTTTCTTATATCTGTTCCGTTCTTTAGCTGCAAATACTTGGCAGTGAGTAATGAAAACATTGGACCTTCTGAGTAATTCAGAATTCAGTGTTCTAAAGCAGCCAGGTAAATAAGAAATTATTCATAAAAAATGTAAGAGCCATTGTGTTTAAGCAGCTCATGTTGATCATTTATTTCCCATAATCATCCTTGAATAATTCTTAGACATAAATGAAAAGAAGGGATGAAATATTACTGAAACAATTTTTGGAAAAAATCACAGCTCACCCACATTTACTTATTATATCCAAATCAGTGAGACAAAAATGGATTACAAGGGACAGCTTCTACTTTTGTCATTAAAGCAGACCTGGTTTTGGATCAAGAGCAGATTTAAATCATGCTTAAGGTTAAGCACCATTTAAATCAGAAATTTGATACCTGAAATCAAAGTCTACTGAAAACTTTTTTAAAAAAAACAAGATTCTAAAGTTCAGACAGATGGGCATGGTATGCTTTTATTTCAGTCCTAGGCCCTTTTATATGAAGGACAGAATGAACATATTTGGCTATGTCTAGACAGGTATCTGGTCCCCTCACTTCCTGGGAAATAGATGGGGAAACAGTGGAAACAGTGTCAGACTTTATTTTAGGGGGCTCCAAAATCAATGCAGATGGTGATTACAGTCATGAAATTAAAAGATGCTTACTCCTTGGAAGGAAAGTTATGACCAACCTAGATAACATATTGAAAAGCAGAGACATTACTTTGCCAACAAAGATCCATCTAGTCAAGGCTATGGTTTTTCCAGTAGTCATGTATGGATGCGAGAGTTGGACTGTAAAGAAAGGTGAGCGCCTAAGAATTGATACTTTTGAACTGTGGTGTTGGAGAAGACTCTTGAGAGTCCCTTGGACTGCAAGGAGATCCAACCAGTCCATTCTAAAGATCAGTCCTGGGTGTTCTTTGGAAGGAATGATGCTGAAGCTGAAACTCCAGTACTTTGACCACCTCATGCGAAGAGTTGACTCATTGGAAAAGACTCTGCTGCTGGGAGGGATTGGGGGCAGGAGGAGAAGGGGACGACAGAGGATGAGATGGCTGGATGGCATCACTGACTCTATGGACATGAGTTTGAGTTGGTGATGGACAGGGAGGCCTGGCATACTGCAGTTCATGGATTCGCAGAGTCGGATATGACTGAGCGACTGAACTGAACTAAGACGGATATCACAGTGTTTTTCTTGAGGTTCATGATATACCTAAAACTCATGAGGCTCTCTCTTGTTATTTTTGGATTCTGTGGGAGTCTAGCTATGAGAATTTAGCTTTTTTGTGTTACACATAGAATTTTTATGTATGTTCCTTTTTAGCACAACCAGTTGTTTGGGAAGAGAAGTCATTCATTCAGTTAACATATAGTGAATATCTGTTGTATTCAGAATGGTTTTCTAGGTACTCAAACAAGACTGTTCGAGGTTGATATTAGATGTGCTTTTAGGAGCAGACTGTGGGGCCAGGTGAAGTGGATGACATTTTGAACATGTGGTAGTTTCAGGCAACTCAAATTTTCCTTGTTCTTTGTATTGTGTTAATTCTTATTCATTTCCTCTGTAGTCACTTGTTGAACTTTTAACCACATAGTTGTTAAAGGCATTCCTTTTGAATCCTAAAGTGTCATATGACTGGATTTGACGTGTGTTAATAATTTGGAAGAAAATGATCTAAATTGTATATAAGTATATATTAATAAAACTTGGAAGATTTATTTCCCCCATTTTTTTCCCCTATAGGTATTTGAAAATGCAATAGATCCTGGAGCTGTAGCAGACATTTTAGAAAGTAGGTACTCCCCTCTGCACCCCCCGCCCCCCAAAAAAGAGACTATTGTGTATTTGTAATTCATAGATATAACATTCTGCTATATTCTAAGTTTTGATACTTCCATATTTAATCCATATTTATGTTCATGATAGTCTGTAAAGTTTGAATCATGTTAATTGAATTGCAAACCATTTTCTAGATATAGATGGGATTTACTAGATGGTATGATTCTGTTTTTTATTTTATTGCAATTAAATGATTTTTATAACTTAACAGAGTTATGTAACCATCACCATAATCAATTTTACAACATTTTCATCACTACAGAAAGAAGCCATATACCCATTCTTCCTCATCCCTTCCAGCCCTAGACAACTACTAAATAAACTATATGCCTCTATAGATTGGCTTATTCTAGATATTTTTCATATAAATGGAATTATATAATATGTGGTCATTTGTAACTTAGCATAATGTTTCTAAGATTCTTCCTGCTACAACATGTGTCAATATTTGACTTCTTTTTATATCTTCATGGATCAGGGATCAAACATGTGTCTCCTGAATTGGCAGGTGGATTCTTTACCACTGTGCCACCAGGGAAGCACTAATGGAAAGATCTTTGTTTTTTTCCTAAGAGTTTTATCATTTTAGCTCTTACATTTAGGTCTATAGTACATATTGAGTTGATTTTTGTAAATGACAAGTTCTTTGGAAGGAATGATGCTAAAGCTGAAACTCCAGTACTTTGACCACCTCATGCAAAGAGTTGACTCATTGGAAAAGACTCTGATGCTGGGAGGGATTGGGGGCAGGAGGAGAAGGGGATGACAGAGGATGAGATGGCTGGATGGCATCACCGACTCTATGGACATGAGTTTGAGTGAATTCCGGCAGTTGGTGATGGACAGGGAGGCCTGGCGTACTGCAATTCATGGGGTCGCAAAGAGTTGGACTCGAGCGACTAAACTGAACTGAAGGGTCCAACTTCAGTCTTTCCCATCTGGATATCCAGTTGTCTTCACACCATTATTACTAAGAGTAGTTTTTCCCCATTGAATAGTCTTGACACTCCTGTTGAAAATCAACTGACTGTAAGTGTGAGGGTTGTTTTGGAGGGTCTCAATTCTATTTCATTGATTCATGTATCTGTCATTATGCTGGTGCCACACTATTTTGTTTATTATAGCTTTATAGTTAGTTTTAAAACCAGGAAGTTCTTTTTCAAGATTGGTTTTCCTATTTGGGTTCCCTTAGATTGCCATATGAACTTTAGGATCAGCTTGTCAGTTTGCAAAGAAGCCAACTAGGAAGTTGATAGGCATTGATAGACTGCATTGAACCTGTAGATCATCTTGGAGAATATTGGCATCTTAACAATATTAAGTCTTCTAATTCATGGCATGGCTTGTGGTGATAATGAATTGAATATAAGCAATTTAGAAACTGAGACAGATGAAGTGCAACACATTACCTTTGAGGTGATTGTTGAAAAGAATATAATCCTCCCTCCTGTTTGGAAAACTTAAAATTATGGGCTGTCTTGGCTTTTAATTTTCTTGGCATTTAAAATTTTATTCTTACATATTCATGTTTTTCATAAGTCTACAAAGGAAGAATTTTACTTTTATGGTATGTATTTTTTAGTTTTTTTGAGATGTAACTGATATACAACATTGTGTAAGTTTAAGGTGTACAAAATGTGGATTTGATGCTCAGGTATTTTGCAAAATGATTACTACAGTAGTGTTAGGTTATACCTCTATCACATCACATAATTACCTTTTTTTTTTGTGGTGAGAACATTTAAGATCTACTCTCAGTAACTTTCAGGTATATAATACAGTATTATTAACTATAATCACCATTATTGTCTATATTAAAATGTTTTCACTTCTAATATTTTGTGGGAATTATTTTTACTGATTTTTATCATTATACCATTTGTATTTTAAATTACTTTTAATATTTGAATTTTATCTTTATCCTTGGGAGAAGGCAGTGGCACCCCACTTCAGTACTCTTGCCTGGAAAATCCCATGAATGGAGGAGCCTGGTAGGCTGTAGTCCATGGGGTCGCTAAGAGTCGAACATGACTGAGCGACTTCACTGTTCACTTTTATGCATTGGAGAAGGAAGTGGCAACCCACTCCAATGTTCTTGCCTGGAGAATCCTAGGGACGGGGGAGCCTCATGGGCTGCCGTCTATGGGGTCGCACAGGGTCAGACACGACTGAAGCGACTTAGCAGCAATAGCCTCATTCTTATCCTTATAGACCTTATCTTTATAAGACATATCCTTGTTGTTGTTGTTGTTCAGTTGCCAAGTCATGTCTGACTCTTTGCAACCCAATGGACCAGAGCCAGCCAGGCCTCCCTGTCTATCACTGGAGTTTGTCCAAGTTTGTGTTCATTGAATTGGTGATGCCATCCAACCATCTCATCCTCTGTTGCCCTCTTCTCCTTCTGCCTTCAATCTTTCCAGCATCAGGGTCTTTTCCAGTGAGTCAGTTGTTGGCATCAGGTGGCCAAAGTATTGGAGCTTCAGCATCAGTCCTTCCAATGAGTATTTAGGGTTGATTTCCTTTAGGATTGACTGGTTTGATCTCCTTGCAGTCCAAGGGACTCTCAAGAGTCTTCTCCAGCACCACAATTTGAAAGCATCAATTCTTTGGCGGTCTGCCTTCTTTATGGTCTGCCTCTCACATCTGTACATGACTACTAGAAAGACCATAACTTTGACTGTATGGACATTTGTTGGAAAAATGATGTCTTTGCTTTTTAATATACTATCTAGGTTTGTCATATTTTCCTTCCAAGAACCAAGCGTCTTCCAATTTCATGGCTATAGTCACTATCTGCAGTAATTTTGGGCCCAAGAAGAGAAAATCTCTCACTGCTTCCACCTTTTCCCATTCTATTTGCCATGAAGCAATAGGACTGGATGCCATGGTCTTAGTTTTTTTAATATTGAATTTTTTTTTAATGTTTATTTATTTGACTGTGCCAGGTCTTAGTCACAGCATGTGGGATCTCGTTTCCTGACCAGTGATTGAACCCAGGCCCCTCTGCATTGGGAGCTCTGAGTCTTAGCCACTGGACCACCAGGGAAGTCCTTAATATTGAATTTTAAGGCAGCCTTTTCACACTCCTCTTTCACCTCATCAAGAGGCTCTTTAGTTCCTCTTCAGTTTCTGCTATTAGAAGTGGTATCATCTGCATATCTGAAGTTGTTGATATTTCTCTCAGCAGTCTTGATTCCAGCTTGTAACTCATCCAACCTGGCATTTTGTGTGATGTGCTCTGCATATAAGTTAAATAAACAGGGTGACAATAATAAACAGCCTTTTCCTACTCCTTTCTCAATTTTGAACCAGTCAGTTGTTGCTTGTAAGGTTCTAACTGTTGCTTCTTGATCTGCATACAAGATTCTGAGGAGACAGTAAGATGGTCTGGTATTCCCATCTCTTCAAGAGTTTTCAACAGTTTGCTATGGTTCACACAGTCACAGGCTTTAGCATAGTCAATAAAACAGCAGTAGTTGTTTTTCTGGAATTCCCTTGCTTTCTCTATGATTGAGCGAATGTTGGCAATTTAATCTCTGGTTCCTCTGCCTTTTCTAAACCCAACTTGTACATCTGGAAGTTCTCACTTTAAGTACTGCTGAACTTAGCTTGATGGATTTTGAGTATAACCTTACTAGCACAGGAAGTGAGCACAATTGTCCAGTAGCTTGAATATTCTTTAGTACTGCCCTTCTTGGGAACTGGGGTGAAGGCTGACTTTTTCCAGTCCTGTGGCCGTTCCTGGGTTTTCCAAATTTGCTAACATATTGAGTATAGAGGCTATTTCTAAATATATTTTCAACTCAGGAAAGATAAAAAATTGTTGTTTTATGTCTAACTTATACAGTCATATAGCATACTCTTTTAAGCAAGGTAAGTTTTTATAGGTTAATAGGTAACAGTATTTTGAATTTTTAAAATGAAAAATATATTGTTATTTTGGTGATTTATGAATACTTTTGAGAGAGAAAATGTCACATTTTGTCAATACTTTTCAGGGGACAAAATCTATTTTTATAACTCAGTTATTCTCACCACATGTCCCGTTATATTGGGTCTAGAAATACCTGATTCATTGGTGGTATGCCACTTATTATTATTTTAGTAATGTAAATAGGGTGTTATGGTAGTTTTACACTTAGTCATTAATGAAAAACTCTGACAATATTCTGAAGTATTAAAATCTAATTTTTTCTTTTTAGGCTTTCTAACCAGATTTGAGTTAATACAGCTAGTGTCTCCAGGTAATGTACCAATAAATGAATTTCTAAATTAGTTTTGTTGTTTTTGCTGTTGAGTCTAAGTCATGTCTGACTTTTTGTGACCCAATGGATTGTAGCACACCAGGCTCCTCTCTCCTCCACTGTCTCCCAAAGTTTGCTCAAACGCATACCCACTGAATTGGTGATGCTATCTAACAATTTAAAAAAGATTTTGGCATGACACAATTGTGACTTGCATTTAAAAGTTTTACTTTCTGTAACACATGCTCCCTCTCCCCATCTGATCTATTGAATTTTTCCCACTTTCAGAAGAATAACTTTATGGCTTTGATATAGTAGTAAGCATAACTTGAACAGGTTCTTTGACTTTCCACTTTTTCACAGTTTTATGTAATAATCATCAAATAATATTTTTAGGCCCGACTCAGCATCTTTGAAGTGTTTGCTTTTGAAGGTGCTGTAATTTGTGGAGTGTGTGTGTGTGTGGGTGTGTGGGTGTCTGAGTTTAACCCAAAGCCATCTTCTCTGTTGATGCTAGAACAGGGTTGACAAACTACAGCCCCCAGGCCAAATCCAGCTGTGGTCTGTTTTTTGTATGACCCATGAGCTAAGATTGGATTCCACATTTTAAAGAACTGAGATTTACTCATATACTATAAAATTCACCATTTTCAAGTATACAATTCAGTTATTTTTAGTATGTTCACAAGATTGTGTAGCCATCACCACTTATCTAGTTTTAGAGTTTTTATTCCCTCCAAAGAAACCCTGTACTCATTAGCACTCACTCTTCATTCTTTCTTCCTCCCAACCCCTGGCCACTACTAATCTAATTTCTGCTCTAATTGATTTGCTCATACTGGACTTTTCATGTAAATGGAATTAGGCAATTTGTGCCCTTTATGTCTGACTTCTTTCAGTTAGCAAATTGTTTTCAAAGTTCACCCTTGTTGAACTTCATTCCTTTTTATGACTAATGATCTTTTATATGAATATGCCATATTTTGTTTATCCACTCATCAGTTGATGGACATTAGAGTTGCTTCCACTGTTTGGATATTATGAGTAGCACCTCTGTGAATATTCCTGTACAAGTTGTGTAAGTATGTGTTTTTAGTTCTCTTATATTTGGTTATATACTTAGGAGTGGAATTGATAGATCATGTGATAATTCCATGTTTAGCTTTTTAAGGAACTGCCAGCCAAACTGTCTGTGGTTTTTACATTTTTAAATGGCTGGAAAAATTTTTTTTAAAGAAAGATTTATTGATCAGTGGAAATTATATGAAATTTGAATTTCATCATCTGTGATGTTTTTATTCACACTCATTCATAGAAGTGTTTATGGCTGCTTTTGTGTTAGTTACAATGAGAGTTGACTAGTTGTGACAATATGGCTTTTCAGAGCTTAAAATACTTTACTCTCTGGCCCTTTGCAGAAAAAGTTTGTGACCTCTGCGCAAGAATCATGGGACTTGAGGAGGAAAGCAGTCTGTAATGCCTTTGTTTTGTGTTACACAGGAGACATGAGCTAGTGAGCAAGTAGTAACTGCTACCTGGTGACACCAATTCTCAGACTTTCTCAATGTGGCTGATTAACTGGTGATTTTAAAGTCTGTGTGTATGTATATGAGAGAGAGAAAGAGAGAGGATACCTAAAACTCAGAAACATTTCACATACTCTTCTGATCTTTTCTACCATACATTTTACCTTTTCCTTTACCAACTTCACAGTTCTGACTTGTAAAAAGCACTCCCAAATCATGAAGGAACCTTTATTTATATATTGGTGACACTTGGTGGTCATGTTTCTTGATATTTTCTGTGGTTAGAAGAACATATGGATATGGATTTTTTAAAGTAAATAAGGTCACATATATTGTCTTTTACTAGCTTCCCCAATTATATGTCACTGTTATATTGTAATTTTTTAAAACTAATTTTTAATTAATTATTTATTTTGTTTTTGGCTGTGCTGGGTCTTTGAAGCTGTGTAGCCTTTCTCTAATTGTGGCGAGCAGTGGCCACTCTTCATTGCAGGGTGTGGGCTTCTCATTGCTCTGACTTCTCTTGTTGCTGAGCACAGGATCTAGGGTGCACAGGGTTCAGTAGTTGCAGCACATGGGCTTAGTAGTTGCGGCTCCCAGGCTCTAGAGCACAGGCTCAATAGCTGTGGTGCATTGGTTTAGTTGCTCCCATGGCATGTGGAATCTTCCCAGATCAGGGATCAAACCAGTGTTTCCTGCATTGGCAGGCAGATTCTTTACCATTGAATCTAACCAGGGAAGTCCTTATATTGTAATTTTTAAAAACAAGCCAAAAAGCATTATTTTTTATATCATAAAATAATTTCATGAATTTATTTGTGCTTTTATAGGTCTATAAGAAGTATGGAAATAATATTTTTTGTTTTACTTTTTCACTCTAAATTGTTACGTATAGGTAACTTATTTGTCATTTTCAATATCTATGTATTTTCCATAGCGTTACTATGAACCTTAAATTCATATTCTTGAACATTAGGATTTCTTTGTCTTTGTCTTTATATTTATAACAATTATTTTTTCTCTTGATATATTTGGAAAGAATAGAATTGCTAGATTGAACCATATATTATAACCTGGGAGTAAACTGATCCCCAACAAGTTTCCATTATTCTTACCGCATTTAACATTTTATATATAGAGAGTGCTTGCTCCCCATACCCTGGCTAATGCTGGATGCTATTATTTGGATTTTTTGTGTTTAAAAAGTATGTAATAATTTCTTTAAAATATATTTTACCATATTTTTGGTCCCTTCTTTTTAGATATGATTTGTGACAACCTTAACATTTTAAATTTATTTCTTAAAAGTTTCCACTTTCCTATATTATAGTTTTGTTTCCTTCTGTATAACATGATAGTCAGTGTCCTTTGATTACCTGTGGAGCGATGTCTGGATATTAGCATTGCATTTTGGTGTAAATCCCTGATATTTTCACCAAAGTTTTAAATCTGTTATACTTAAGAGTCAGACACAACTGAGCGACTTCACTTTCACTTTTCACTTTCGTGCACTGGAGAAGGATATGGCAGCCCACTCCAGTGTTCTTGCCTGGAGAATCCCAGGGACGGGGGAGCCTGGTGGGCTGCCGTCTATGGGGTCACACAGAGTTGGACACGACTGAAGTGACTTAGCAGCAGCAGCATATACTTAATATATATGTTTGCATTATTTTAATATTTCATTGTGTGAAATTTTCTTTTTCTTAAGAAAGCATGGGAGAAGGAGGTGAGCCTGGCAGATACCTCAGCTAAAGCAGAGGTGGCTGTGGAGGCTTTTCTGAAGACTGTGGCCTTGCTCACTGTGGTGGTTTTGGAGCAGATCAAGGGCCCCAATGGAGTGGACCCAGAGTCTGTCATTCTTTCTTCTTCCTCTTGGTTTATTGGCCAAGGCAGGTCCTAAAAACAGACAAGAACCCTAAGATCTCAGTGGGTCTGAGGATGGACACTCATATATGTCTGTGGTTACTTAAGTAGGCAGAACAGAGGGAAGAAAGTGACAGGCTAAAATCAGGGCATTGAGTTTTTAATTTGACCCAGTTTTATGTTCAAACATATATCATAAGTGACAAGTTATATTTTAGTTTGCTAATGAAATAGAAGCAGGACCAGGTCATATTTAATTTTTTGTGAGTCAAAAAAGTTACCCAATAGCTAAATATTCTTATGGTAAAAATTTTAACTAACTAAATTATATAAAATAGTAAAAGGCCATATTCATCAACAATATTCATTGATAATAATTGCTATTAACAATTTGTTGTTTATCTTTTTATGCCTTTTATAATATATTTAATATATATAATGTATTTAGTGTATTCAACCAATCCTAAAATATATAGATATATAGACAAACACACACATATAAGTACATAAATATTAAATATATCTAATATTTAGTATATGTGTATATATATACATATCTATGCATATATAAGAAAGCTATAAGCATCTGAATGCAGAGTTCCAAAGAATAGCAAGAAGAGATAAGAAAGCCTTCTTCAGCGATCAATGCAAAGAAATAGAGAAAAACAACAGAATGGGAAAGACTAGAGATCTCTTCAATAAAATTAGAGATACCAAGGGAACATTTCATGCAAAGATGNCATCTTTGATTTCTTTCATCAGTGTTTTATAGTTTTCTATATATAGGTCTTTTGTTTCTTTAGGTAGATCTAGTCCTACATATTTTATTCTTTTCATTGCAATGGTGAATGTAATTATTTCCTTAATTTCTCTTTCTGTTCTTTCATTGTTAGTGTATAGAAATCAAGGGATTTCTGTGTGTTAATTTTATATCCTGCAACTTTTCAATGAATATAGTTCCTGTTTTTCATGAACTCTGTTCCACATTGTAGTTCATTTATTCTCCAGAATGTTAACGATTGATATTATTGTCAAGTTGATAATTTGACTCAGAATTACCTGTGTGATGTTTGTATTAGACACAAGAAATGAAGCATGGTAAATCCCAAAGTCAAGGTGCTTTTCAGATGACTGGTTATAGCATTGGTTTGCAGGTAGAACAGAGATGTTGTTTGGCTAGAAAATATAGGATAGGTGTTTTCTTCAGGTAACCTGTAAAAATGCCTGGCAAAATCTAGCACTCTAAACATAGTTTCATACAAATATTGTTAAATTGAGTATATTGGGTCTGATTTATTCCATTTGATATATATTTTAATAAAATAGACAACTTTAATGTATGCCATTATGAACTAAATAATCTTAAAATGTTGGAAGTTTTCTTAGGGAATTAAAATTTACATGATACTTTTATTTAACAAATTCATATACAGTCTTTACTATGTGCTAAGCTCTTTCCTAAGGGCTTATAGATATTAACTCTTTTATTTAGCCAGATTTCCTGATGATATCTGATGTTTAAGTATAAAAATTAAAATGTAGAGGACCTGATGTTGTCAAGATTTTAAATTATAATAAAATTATTTTTTGAAGTAGAATGAAGAATAATAGTATAACATGACTTCTTGACATTAAAAAAATAAAAAAAAACAAGGTTTTTTACAAAGAAAATTAAGCAAGCAACTATATGTCATAGACATTCTGGAAGAGTCTCTATTTCAAGTATTTTGACCTGTTGATCATGTTGTTGAATGTAGGAAAATGTGGTCATCTTAACTAAAATAATACAGTTACCAGTGTTCTTTTTTTCAAGGATATAGACACTCAGACTGAAAGGGGATGTGGAAGGCTGAAAGATCACCTTATGAAAATTCCTTGTCTTCAGAGAAGTCCCCACCTAGGCCAGTACTGCTCAGAATGTGAAACTATCCTGTTTTAAAAAAATGTTAAATAAACTCCACTTGCTCTTTACTGGCTTCACCAGTGGTTAGAATATGATCTGTGTCATATTGGCCCATATCTTTGTGTTCTAACCTCAGTGAAAGTAGGGACAAACAGGTTTCCCTGTTGGTTATAACATTTTATATACTTGGAGGCTGTGATTTAATCTGTTCCCAACCTTCTCTTTTCTCACCTGCATGACTGTGATTGAAGGGGAGAAAGGTATTACAGGGAATGAGGAGAGAGTAATACAAGCTACAGTGGGTTCAGGTCTCATTCCTTTCCTTTCAGGTGGACAGTGCAAAGCCCTTTGGTGAGAACAGTTCACAGCATCATTCCCAGAAGTCTAGAAGAAAACCTAACTTTTCAAACTTTCCATTTCCAGTGAGAAGAGGTATTCAATTTTCTTGTTACTTCTGTGTAGCTTCCCCATGGGAACAAATGCATCCTACTTCTAAGTCTTCTTTCATTCTGAGAAATCACACATTTGTCTGGAAACTCAGGGCCTAATTCTCAGGTGCCCTGTCACTGGGAATTTCCAGGTTCCCATAAGCAGAGTCATCAGCAGAGATGCCTTCTGTTTCAGAGTTTCCCTAGGAGGAACTGGGGAGACTTCCCCTAAGGAGTGTCACCACTGAGTGTGTTCTGGTTGTGGCTGTTGGAAAAGCAGAGAACAGCTTGTCTTGGTGGGATCTCCTTGCAAAGGCACCACAGATAGCTAACAAATAAGACTCGCCATTTCTCAGGATAGGATACAGTAGGGAATTGATGGAGATCAGGAGAGGCAACACTTCCTTTACAAGATTGCATGTCAGCAAGGAGGAGAGCCAGTTCTCTCTGAAACAGTGAGGTTTAGGCAGACATTTAGATCTCAGACATTTAGATTTTAGGACCCTTTTGTGCTAAGTATTATTGAGAGCCACACTGAGCTTTTCTGAATGTGAATGATATCTATCAACAATTAGCATTAGACACCAAACTTGAGAAATTTACAAAACACAAGAATATACAAGCACACGTTAGCCATCAGAGTGGTGACATCATGACATATCATATAGCTTTTGGAGAACTCTGTCATAGAGTCATAAAAGAATGAGAATGAAAAAGACAGAGTATGTCTTACTATTAGGAGAATAGTCTTGACCCTGCAGAGTTCCTAAAAGGTCTTGGGGACCCATGGGTCCCTGGATCATACATTAAGAATTTCTAGGTTAAGATATCCCCTTGGTGATCTGTTCATTTCCAAGGCAAACCATTGAGTATCACAGTAATCCATGCCTATGCCCCAACCACTAATGCCAAAGAAGCTGGAGTTGAATGGTTCTATGATGACCTACAAGACCTTCTAGAACTAACACCAAAAACAGATATCCTTTTCATCATAGGGGACTGGCATGCAAAAGCAGAAAGAGATACCTGTAACAGGCAAGTAGCAAGCAAGTTTGGTTTTGGAGTAGAAAATGAAGCAAGGCAAAGGCTAACAGAGTTACAACAAGAGAACACACTGGTCATAGCAAACACTCTCTTCCAATAACACAAGAGATGACTCTACACATGGACATCACCAGATGGTCAATACAGAAATCAGATTGATTATATTCTTTGCAGCTGAAGATGGAGAAGCTCTATACAGTCAGCAAAAACAAGACCAGGAGCTGACTAAGGCTCAGATCATGAACTCCTTATTGCCAAATTCAGACTTAAATTGAAGAAAGTAGGGAAAACCATTAGACCACTCAGTACGACCTAAATCAAATCCCTTATGATTATACAGTGGAAGTGACAAATAGATTCAAAAGATTAGATCTGATAGAGTGCCTGAAGTGCTATGGATGGAGGTTCGTAACATTGTACAGGATGCGGCGATCAAAACCATCCCCAAGAAGAATAATTACAAAAAGACAAAACGGTTGTCTGAGGAGGCCTTACAGATAGCTATGAAAAGAAGAGAAGCTAAAGGCAAAGGAGGAAAGGAAAAATATACTCATCTGAATGCAGAGTTCCAAAGAATAGCAAGGAGAGATAAGCAAGCCTTCCTCAGTGAGCAATGCAAAGAAACAGAGGAAAACAATAGAATAGGAAAGACTAGAGATCTCTTCAAGAAAATCAGAGATACCAAGGGAGCATTTCATGCAAAGATGGACACAATAAAGGACAGAAACGGTATGGACTTAACAGAAGCAGAAGATATTAAGAAGAGGTGGCAAATACACAGAAGAACTACGCAAAAAAGATCTTAATGACCCAGATAACCACAATGGTGTAATCACTCACCTATAGCCAGACAGCCTAGACTGCAAAGTCTAGTGGGTCTTAGGAAACTTCACTATGAACAAAGCTAGTGGAGGTGGTGGAATTCTAGCTGAGCTATTTCAAATTCTAAAAGATGATGCTTTGAAAGTGCTGTACTCAATAGCTAGCAAATTTGGAAAACTCAGCAGTGGCCACAGGACTGGAAAATGTCCGTTTTCATTTCAATCCCAAGAAAGGCAATGCCAAAGAATGTTTAAACTACCACACAATTGCAGTCATCTCACATGCTAGCAAAGTAATGCTCAAAATTCTCCAAGCCAGGCTTCAACAGTATATGAATCGAGAATTTCCAGATATTCAAGCAGGATTTATAAAAGGCAGAAGAACAAGAGATTAAATTGCCAGCATCTGTTGGATCATAGAAAAAGCAAGAGAATTCCATAAAAACATTTACCTCTGTTTCACTGACTACGCCAAAGCCTTTGTGTGGATCACAACAAACTGGAAAATTCTTCAAGAGATGGGAATACTAGACCACCTGACCTGCCTCCTGAGAAATCTGTATGTCTGTCAAGAAGCAACTGTTAGAACTGTACATGAAACAATGGACTGGTTCCAAATTGGGAAAGGAGTACATCAAGGCTGTATATTTTCACCCTACTTGTTAATTTATATGCAGAATACATCATGCGAAATTCTGGGCTGGAAGCAGCACAAGCTGGAATCAAGATTGCTGGGAGAAATATCAATAACCTCAGATATGCAGATGACACCACCCTTATGGCAGAAACTTAAGAGAAACTAAAGAGCCTCTTGATAAAAATGAAAGAGGAGAGTGAAAAAGCTGGCTTAAAGCTCAACATTCAGAAAACTAAGATCATGGCATCCAATCCCATCACTTGATGGCAAATAGATGGGGAAACAATGGAAACAGTGACATACTTTCTTTTCTGGGCTCCAAAATCACTGCAGTTGGTGATTGCAGCCATGAAGTTAAAATTCATTTGTTCCTTGGAAGAAAAGCTATGACAAACCTAGACAGCATATTAAAAAGCAGAGACATACTTTGCTGACAAAGATTGTCTAGTCAAAGCTATGGTTTTTCCAGTAGTCATGTGTGGATGTGAGAGTTGGACCATAAGGAAAGCTGAGCACCAAAGAATTGATGGCTTTTGAACTGTGGTGTTGGAGAAGACTCTTGAGAGTCCTTTGGACAGCAGGGAGATCAAACCAATCAATCCTAAAGGAAATCAGCCCTGGATATTCATTGGAAGGACTGATGCTGAAGCTCCAATCCTTTTGCCACCTGATGTGAAGAACTGACTCATTGGAAAAGACCCTATGATGAGAAGGATTGAAGGCAAGAGGAGAAGAGGATGACAGAGGGTAAGATGGTTGGATGGCATCACCGACTCACTGGACATGAGTTTGAGTAAGCTCCTGGTGTTGGTAATGGACAGGGAAGCCTGGCGTGCTGCAGTCCTTGTGGTTGCAAAGTGTTGGACATGACTAAGTGACTGAACTGAACTTCAACTCAACTGAACTTTATGAGTGAAATACATGAACCTGTGTCAGTACTGAATGTCATGGCCGTGAATTTCAACCATTTCTGAATTAATTCTTAGGCTAGAAAGGGATGGTCATAGCCATTCTCCTGACCTGGACTTATACCATCCCTGACAACAGGTTTTCTATCTTAGCCTGAAAGGTTTCTACTTTTAAGGGGCTGCAAGTCTCTTGTGATAATTCAAGCCAGTTATAACTCTCTTGGATCATGGTGACTGTTCTATAGCAACAAGTCAAAGACAGGTGATGGAATTTGAGGCAGAAAATGCTTCATCTTCTCTGATATTTAGATTGAAAATCACCCATGTAGCCCATAAAAACAGCACTGTCTTCCCCAATACCATGAAATCGAGCAACAGAAAGTGTCCTTTCCTGGGGAGGACAGCTGGGCTTAATGCTAGCTAAATAACAATGGGGTCATGTATCACATCAGTCTCGGCCTTTGTCTCTTCTTAATCCTGGCAGGTGGAGAACTAAGGTTCCAGAGAGGTTACAGAGTGTGTACAGGTCACACATCAAGTTTTTGGCACACCTACATTTAGAGAAGACGTTCAGACTTCTGGGCTCAGATCCTTGGAATCCCTGTAGCTTCCAAGCCAGACCTTTCCTTAGGTCACCTGTCAGCTCACTCATCCGCGCCTAAGGTAGAATAAAGCAGTGCTTCTCAAACTTCAATGTGCATTTGAATCACCTGGGTGTCTTGTTAAACTGCAGATTCTGATTCCATAGGACTGAGGTGGGACCTGGAATCCCTCTTTTCTAACAAGCTTCCAGGTTATACCGATGCTGCTGGTCCATGGACAACACTTTGAAAAGCAAGGGAACAAGGGCAAGCCCCCTGGGATCAGTAGCAAGGGGGTTCCTAGGCCAAAGGGCAGGTTTGTGGCTATAGCTAAAAAGGGCCTTCAGTTCAGTTCAGTCACTTAGTCGTGTCCGACTCTCCATGACTCCATGAATCGCAGCATGCCAGGCCTCCCTGTCCATCACCAACTCCCGGAGTTCACTCAGACTCACGCCAATCCAGTCAGTGATGCCATCCAGCCATCTCATCCTCTGTCGTCCCCTTCTCTTCCTGCCCCGAATCCCTCCCAGTGTCAGAGTCTTTTCCAATGNAGTAGCATTTTGGGCACCTAATGACCTGGGGAGTTCCTCTTTTGGTATCCTATCATTTTGCCTTTTCATCTTAGGCGTGAGGAAAGGTGGTTGGAGATCAAGGAAATGCCATTGGAGGTTGAGAAAAGGTGAAGTAAACAGTGCTTTACCCAGGCATATCTAGGTTACATGCTTCTTAATGGGGTATGTGTTCAAAAGTGGAGGTGCCTGGCATGATTTGCGGGTGGAGTTTTTGGCCCTCCAAAAGATGTAAAAGAATTATTTATCACATGTCTATGCAGACACAGTTTTAGGATCAGTTATCCCAACCAGTCTTAGCCAGCTTGAATCAAACAGGATCCAACTCCATGTTCTTGGAGAATAACTTAAGCCCACCATTACCATAGTGACCCATAATGTCAGAGCCTTTATCTGTAGGGATGTTAAGGAGTCTTGTGATATATTTCCTAGGCTATGGGAAGCTTGGAGGGTATGCAATTAAGGAAGGGAAAAAGAACAGCAGCAACAACAACAACAACAAACTTAAACAAGCATAATCAATAAGGCAGGTTGCAAACAGAGGGATTTTTATCAAGCAATTTCCTTATCTTCTGTTCTGTAAGACATGCTCAGGGATTCCTGGTAGTCAACCATATGGGTCTTGGTCTCTCTCCCAGTGCTTAGCCTCTGCCTCCTTCATTATTCTTTTTGTGTGAGCCACTTGGGCCAGTCTCCTCCTGCTCAGACCATAGAAGCACACGAGAAGTACCTTTTGAGTTTCTGCTGACAGTACTGAAATCAGCAAGGGCCAAGTCTGCAGGGGTGAGTTGGAAGGTGAGTTTTGGAGTGAGAATTCAGCCCAGGGTTTTAAGGGAAGAAATGGAAAACCCTTTTAACTAGCTGCGGGGGATATGGTAGTTCTAAACGTGGGAGGAATACTCTTGAGCCTGTTTCCTAGCTCCAGTGACTGGATAGTGTCACATCCCTTCAGCCCCTATCCTCACTCTTCCCACTGCACTAGGATAAGGCTATAATCAAGGCATAGCACTACCCTTGCCTATTGACTCATCATTCTCAGAGATCTTCAAATTTAGTGCTGAATGCATATAGTAACAAGTATAGGGATCATTCTGGCACTGGTTACTCAAGACCAATGAAAAAACATTTACAGTGTCCAGCTGGTGCTTTTTTTAAATGTTGCTAAGTCANATAAGGCTATAATCAAGGCATAGCACTATCCTTGCCTATTGACTCATCATTCTCAGAGATCTTCAAATTTAGTGCTGAATGCATATAGTGACAGGTATAGGGATCATTCTGGCACTGGTTACTCAAGACCAATGAAAAAACATTTACAGTGTCCAGCTGGTGCTTTTTTTAAATGTTGCTAAGTCACTTCAGTCGTGTCCGACTCTGTGCGACCCCATAGACGGCAGCCCACCAGGCTCCCCCGTCCCTGGGATTCTCCAGGCAAGAATACTGGAGTGGGTTGCCATTTCCTTCTCCAATGGATGAAAGTGAAAAGTGAACGTGGAGTCAAGAAAGTGAAGTCACTCAGTCGTGTGCTACTCTTAGCGACCCCATGGACTGTAGCCTACCAGGCTCCTCTGTCTATGAGATTTTCCAGGCAAGACTACTGGAGTGGGGTGCCATTGCCTTCTCCATTTAAATGCTAGCTTCATTTATAGCTTCAAAATATTTCTATTCCTTCATCTTAAAAATTCTTAGAGGAGTATAGGAATGATGTGCCTTGCCTTTAAATATGGTCAGTGCTATAGGTGGTGCTTTATATTTGCTGTGAGTCAGTTTCCTGGGCTGGTAACGGATTTGTGTACATCAGTCATTCTCTTGGTCTTGTCTTCCTGGAAACCAGAGGAGTCGTGCTCATTACATGGAGCCAGGATGGGTGGCCTGGGTATGGATCCCAGACTGAGCAGAGGGGCAACTGCAAAGGGAATCGTTAAGTGTGGTGCTGTAACAACTAGATTGATTCCTACATGTCTCTGTCATTTCCAGTGTTCATTATATATTAATTAAAGAGAATGATTTTGTCCAAATTGCTAAAAATTTTTTGCTTAAAGACAATATCTTTTCAGTGTGCTTTTTGTAATCAAATTGCAAATTCTGCCTCAGTTTAAGAATTGGCACTCATTCTCCTCCCAAAAATAAATGAATGAATTCATCATTCAAGTAATCTGTAGTAAATTCCCATTTGGTGTTCAGTACCCACAGAGCCCTGAGATGAGCTATTAGCCTAGGAGTCTCACTCCCAATTTCATCCTAGGAGGAAAGACAGACATTAACCAAATAATGACAAAATATCCACTGGGGGAAGTGCTATGAATGAGGGATGAATTGGCTCTAAGTGCATGAAATAGGGACGCTGACCTCCTCGACAGGAAGGAACTTTTCCTGAGAAATCAATAACTGAACTGAGCTCTGTTGGGTGTTAAGGACTCAACACAAGTGGGGTGGGGGTTGTGGGTGGCAGCATTCTACCCAAGGGAGAAGTCCTGGAAAGTGTCTGTGAAAGAGAGAAAATGCTTCATGTTTGAGGAACCAGAAGACACTGTTAAGACCTGTGGTTAAATTTATGTCTGGAGGGCCTAAAGGAAATAACATAAAATAAGATCCGTATTGTGGAAACAGTAGGGATTAAATTTTGTATTAAAAATTTTTGGATTACATTTTTAAAATATAAAAGCAGGGTTTGTTCTTTGGAGAAATATCTAAAATAGTAAAGTACAGAGAAGAAAAGGAATATATACCCAGACACAGACCATTTTTAACATCTTGGCTGTTGTTATTCCTGGTGCTTTTCTTAGGTGTCGGTTTAATAAAGACATTGAAACTACACTGTGCACACTGTTTTGTATATTGCTGCTTTTTTCTCACTTCTAAGTTATAAGCATCCTTTTATCAGCTACATGATACTCCACCCTGTTTACTCTGTTGATCAGGCCCCACCCCGGGTCCCAGTCCACATGGAAGAAGATCCATGAAAGGGTCTGCGGTCTTTTGACATCCCACAGAGCTCAGCAACACCTAAACAAGGTCAGGACTTCTGATGAAATGACATCTTTGCTGACAAAATAATATGGAAACTGGGTCTCACAGTCTAGCAGGGGAGATAGACATTAATCAGGTAACTGCAGAAACAAGTGTAAAATTGTGATGCTCACCAAGGAGGTACATGGTATCCTGAGAGCGCATGAAAGGCAGTGCTTGACTTGGGTGGTGCTCAGGGCCGGCTTTCCTGAGGAAGAGACAGTGGAGCTGCAACCTGAGCGATGAGTAGTAGCTATTAATACTTCAGAGCGCAGGGTGCGTCAGGCAGAGATCCTGAAGTGAGGGGAGCATAGTCGTGTGAGAGGGCTTAGAGAAGACAGTGTTCGCCTGAAGCACATCCATTTCCGCTCTGGGCAGGAATCCCAGTGCAGGGAAGAATACGGGGACGTGTGTGGTCTATGTGAGCCCACAACATGGAAGAAAGTGTTCCTCAAAGTTAATCAGGTGTTTTTGACTCCTGGACTTTTCTGGGCTTGAGGGGAGTGTTTCTGATCCATAGACAGATATACTCAGTACTCCTCTACGGCAGGTGTACAGCCATTAACTGTGGCCTGTCACCAGCTCAAACCAATTCAGATGGAAGGTTGACCGTGCACCCCTTAGTTGGGTTTAATTATAACATGTAGTTGAATTGGTCATCTTGACTTATTTCAATGCTGACATATCCTAGATTTATAGGATCATACTTATCAATGAATATTTATTACCGTAATTACCTGGGTGGTGAATTATTTTATTGCCTCTCTGCAGAGTCATTTGTTTTGCTTTGTTAATTCCAAATCTTTTCAAGTAGGGGAATCCCTTTAAAATGTAAAGAGGAAGAAAGAAAGGGAGGAGGGAGGGAAAGAAGGAGGGAAGAAGGGAAAGTGGGAGGGAAGAGGGAAGAAAAAGAAAGGGAGAGAGGGGAAAAAAATAGTATTATATGGCATACATGGGATTTATAGATCTCCTAAATGCAAAACTATTCATGCAGTATCATTGACCTATATTACATTATGAGTAATGCAGATGCTGGATTTGTTTGTGTTATAGGAAGAATCCATCTCTGAAGTACAGAATATCCTCGACAGACCAGGCTACCCTCTGAAGAAATACCGTGCACATGAACAGAAATATTTTTAAGCTACTGTCCTATGTAAGTAAGCAGCCTAAGTGCTTCTTCTTGATTTGCTAAAACAATTTCAGTTTCCTGCTTTCAGTACAAAGCACCTAGAAATGTGGTGGACAAGAGTCCAGGAGGAGACAAGAACTACGTTCTCCCTTCACACAGCGTAGTGATGATAGCACGTGTGCGGGTCCACCAGCAGTCTCACCTCCTCTTGTGTTTCCCCTCCCCACTCCTAACCTAATGGTTCCTCTTCCAGCTCCTCAGACATGAGCTCTTTTCTGCTATGGGCCCTTTGCACATGCCTCTGTCTAGACTACTTCTTCCTTACTTTGTTTGGGTCACTTCTATTTGCTTTTCAGGTCTCATGGCTTTCCGTGGCACCCCCTCCTCCTCTGAGGTACACTTTCGTAGCCTCCTGCAGTTTTCTTTCATTGTTCTATTTCTATGTGGGCCGATTGCTTAAAAGTCTGCCCTTTCTACTTGAATGACACCTTCCTTGGGCCAGGGACTCGTTTTCTGACCCACTATTTTATAGGCAGAGTTACAGTGGGGTCCCATTTAACTTGGGTGAGCTCAACTGCACCTGCCAGGTGTGTGCCCTGAACAGGAGCCTGCCTTCCTCTATCACTCTGTCACCACCCTTGCATTGGATAACTTTCTGCTGTGGTTGGTGCTCAGTAAATATCTTCTGCGAGTGACTTAAAATTCAAGTGATGAAGCACTTCTCAAATTCAGTTATGTGGTAATAAGTTGGTCATTTTTGTGGGCTGTCATCATTTTTCACGTTTTTTCTTCTTTCCCTTCCTACCCAGGTTCAGCATAAGAATAGTTTTTCCTTATTAAGTGCTTCCTGAGTGCCAGGAACTGACCTAAATACTTCAGTTGTATTAAGGGAGTTGCTATTTAATGATCACAATAGCTCTTAAGAAGTAGGTACTATCACCAGTACCATTTTACAGATAGGGAAACTGGGGCAAGGAGATGTTAAATGCCTTGTTCAAGGTAGCATGGCCTTAGCTGTTATCTGAACCCAAGGGATATGGCTTCAGTGATCATGTTTTACCCATTAAATTCCATTGTCTTCCAGACCTGGAGCTTGTGATAAGAGAACCCTGGGGAGAAAGATAGAGGAACCCAAGCAGAGTTGGTGGACATTTCCTTTGAGTATTCCTCAGAGGGTCCTATGGTGTTGTATCATGTAGTCCTTCAGTCTAGCAACATCAAGATAATTACAGATCTTTTTAAAATAAAAAGATGTGTGGGATGACGTGCTAGGGTTTCACTGTCATCAGGCTCCTAAAATTCTGATTTATGGTCATTCATGCTTGAAGGCACATGTCACCTTGCCTAGAGCTGGCCAGGACTCCCCACCTTCGGCACAGAGGAATGTGAGGACAGCTTGGTAACTTCCCATTTTTGTAGGCTTCTGCCTTAGAACGTTCTGCTTCATAGATTAAAGATGGCTTCTGGTCCACTTAATCTCCCATTTCTAAAATAGTCATCTAGGCATTTATACGGAAGACAACCCACATAATTACCACTTAGGAAACATGGCTCATGTAATTACCAAATGTCAAATTGTGTTGAATTTCATCATGCTAACATCAAGTTACCTAAAGCCCTGAACTAGCTAGTATGTGGATCCTGATGTGAGGGCATAGAGAGAAGGTAAGAAAAAAATTAGTAAATTCTATCTTAAGAAATAAGTTTCCTTCAGCCTTGTATTGTGGTTTATTGGTTTGTTTTCCCTATGAAAACTCTCCCAAGAAGGAGGCAGAGGGCTGGAGGGGAGACCAAGCAATGGTACCAACTCTGCCTGCTAAGTGTCCCATCCCTGTGAGCTGCTCTCATGATCCCAGCTGCCACCACTATGGCTGCCCTGCAGCAGGAGCCAGTCCACTTACAATCATCCCAACTCAAGGGAGGGCAAGGAACTCAGGCCCCAGAGTCCTCAGACACAGATAAGAATTGCAGCACAAAGAGCTCTCTAAAATTACAGGGCAAGAAGGAAATAAACCAAGAAAGAGGGGGTGGGGAAGGGACAACAGTGAATTAAAATGCTGCTTTCTGATTCTGTCATAGTTCGTTAGGCCTCCAGCTCTAAATGGTATGGCTGGAATGGCTTCTAACCTCACCCTCTCTGTTGGCAGGCAGGACCCACTTTACTTCCTCCCACAGGGATCCTTTCACCTCTGTTACAATCAAAGCAACCAAGCAAACCAGCCTACAGATGCCAGGCTCAAAGCTTGGGGGCCCTCCCTCTCTGATTTGGTCACCAACTTCAAAGAGATTTTCATTTGATGGCTTGTGGGGATTCACACAACAGAAAATGACTTCCCTTCATTCCAGGGGCTCCTGGTCCTGTCAGAGTCTAACAGACCACACAAACAGTGGCCTTGCACACAAATCACACAGCAGATTTCTGGGTTGGCAGTCGTTAGTGAGCAATAGAGTCATCTGGGAGCTTTGAAAAATGCTGACACCCAGGCCCCACTCCAGACCAACTTAGCTGGAATCTCTGTGGGTGGTGCCTGGCATCAGTTTTTTTAATAAAGCTTTTTCAGGGGATTTTAATACACATTTTAGGACTAAGAATCTCCACAGTAGGCTGCAAATGCTTTGAGGATGGGGGGATTTGGAACACCCTCAGATTTTATACTGGCCCCCTCCATGCTCAAAAATAATTGTTCCATGGAATAGAATTAATTTAGGCATATTTAACAATTCAGCTCATAACATCTAGCAGTTTCTACACATTTACTATATGCTAAGGACTATACTTGGAGAAGAACATGGCAGCCCACTCCAGTACTCCTGCTTGGAAAATCCCATGGATAGAGGAGCCTGGTAGGCTACAGTCCATGAGGTCACAAAGAGTCGGACACAACTGAACAACTTCACTACACTACTAAGGACTATATTACTCAGAATAACACTAAGAAGTAAATACTCTGTTTGTCATCATCCTGATATTCTAAAAAGAGCCCAGGTAACTTGCCCAAGATCACACAGGTATTTGTCTTGCTAACCTAATATCACCTCATTCTGGGAGTGTGGGAGAAGGGGCTGCACACCAAGGTTGGGACTGAGTGAAGTAATTTTCTTCTCCTTGGTTGTGTTGGTTGATTGCCTTCTTCTTAGTGCTATGTAGAGTCAAGTGTCTTCACATTTCACAGGGGAGACTGAATGAAAGCTGCAGGAGTATCACGAAGAGCTCACTCAATGAGTCAACTGAACAACCGTTTTTGTTCTGTGTATCAGATCACCAGTGTCTGACCCCCTTTAAATCAAACCTGTACCCAGTCTCTTGTAACCAGGTAAGAGTCACTGATTAAAGTGTTTGGGGCTCATGTTTTCTTGTCAAGCTGGACTATTTGTGTTTCAGTTTGTCTGTTTGTTTTGAGCTTGAAATAGAAAGTAGCAGTAGTTAGTTGGGTGGTAGGTTCTTCTCCATTTGGAAAGCACTTCTTAAAATTCTGGTGAAAATGTCAAGATGTTCCTTATTTTTGGCAATAGATATGTTCTTGAAATGTTCTTTTTTTCCCCCTCCTTCCTCCTTTTTCCTTCCTCACCTCTTGCCCTCAGCTCCCTCCACCTCTATTTCCCTTCTTTTGACTTCCCATCCTGTCCTTTCCCCATTCCTTCCCTTTCCTCTTACATTTTCCATGAGCTCGAGGAAGCTGCTATTTAGAGGAATAATCTGATATATCCTCCAGAAAAAAAGACTATCTTTCTGATTTTCCATTTTTGGTAAATCCGTTCTCTGTGTATGTGTGTGTGGTTGTTGGCTTTTTAGCATTAGGCTTCATTTATTTATTAACAAAAGATCCTGAAAACCTAGGAAGAGGGAGCATTGTTTTCGGAGAATTCAGGTCTTGCTTTCAAGGTTTAGTTTCCAAGATACATTTATAAGAGGAGGCTACTTTCTTTAGATTGTATTTTAAACTACTCCTGTTACCTGGCCTCCCTGGTGGCTCAGACGGTAAAGGGTCTGCCTGCAATGCAGGAGGCCTGGGTTCAATCCTTGGGTTGGGAAGGTCTCCTGGAGAAGGAAATGGCAACCCACTCCAGTACTCTTGGAAAATTCCATGGACAGAGGAGCCTGGTAGAGTTCTTGGAGGAAGTCAAAGTCATCCTTGATGTGCATTCTTTCTATAATCTAAATCTAAACCAAAACTAAAATCAGAAATGCTTTTAGCATTTTGTGAAGGCATGTCCATGAAATGAACCTATGTGATGATGGAATTGTGCCTTTTCTCCTGGGGCTGCCCTCTCAGAACCATTCAATTCATTTCAATCAGTCTTGTCTTTACCTTGGAAAACAAACCTTTCTAGAGGGCCTGTACAGGATAAAGCAGACCCTGGTTGGTGCCAGAACTCCAAGCTTTTCATTGCTTCCCCAGGAAGGCAGACCTTTGTTTCTGAAATACCCAGATGAGGCAGCCCTGCTCTGCGTTCCCTCAGATGCCCTAAAATGAGGAAAGAAACTGATATCTTTGAACCCCTACTGATAGCTTTCCTGTTGGCATGAGTCATGGAGGAATGGTAGCAGGAAAATTGAGGTGGTGGGTGGAGTGGGGTTGGGGTTGGGATTCACCCACTCATGCTCAGGACTTTGGTTAAATCCACATTTTAGTTTCAGGTTTTCTTTGACTCCATCTGTTGATAAACAGTACTTTTGTTGGGCAAGCTCCTCTTGTTCTGTTCTCCTGAGACCACAGCTTATTATCTCCAGGCTAGTAAGGCCTTCTAGGAATCAGTGGAACGCCTCTAGATGAGGCCATTGCTTTCCTTTCTCCTTTTCTCCAACCAGAATAACAGATGTGATATTGATTTCATCTTGCCTGTGGAAGTTCACTAATAACTGTTCTGAACTTTGTGATATCTAAAAATTGGCAGATGAAATGGAGATTTGTAGATGAAACCACAGGTATCTCTGTAATCCTGGAGAGAGCGCCTCGGAATCAGATGACACTGGTTTTTCCTAGTGAGAAACAAATGGGACATTGATTGTGTGCTTAGAGCTTATTACTTGCTTAGGAGCTTGGTGGCGTTATTTAGCCTAGGCCATTGAGTAATGTCCCTAGTTATCTCCATCCATGGTTAGTAATTTCATACACTTGAAGCAGTCACTGAAGTCAATACATTGTTCCCAAGGCTAATTTTACAAGACCTGCTTCTGGTTGTTTATACTATATGGCTTTCACTTAAAAGTCTAAGATTGCAGGTGAGGGAGGCACATTTACTAGCATTGTTGTCATTGTTTAGTCACTAAGTTGTGTTTGACCCATGGACCGTATCCCACCAGGGTCCTCTGTCCATGGGATTATCCAGGCAAGAATGTTGGAGTGTTTTGCCATTTCCTTCTCCAGGGGATCTTCCTGACCCAGGGATTGAACCTGCATCTCCAGTACTGGCAGGTGGATTCTCTACTGCTGAGCCACCAGGGAAGACCTTTACTAGCATATGTGTATTAAAAAGCCCCCTGTGGGACCGAGAACAAAGTGAATGTCCAGCAGATGGGGAGAGTCACATATTTACGAGCTGAGATGGCAAAAGGGAACTTCATGTCCCCAACTTCATACTCCAAGTTTCAGGACACATGAAGGGTGCTACATTAATGTGCATTTCTGCCTCACACACGCATCCTGAGTATCTCAAACCCCTCAGTGTTTCAGGCCATAGAAAAAAGATTGTGAGCACTTATTTTTACTTAGCCCCTATATGATACCTTACAGGAGAAGGTATTCTAAGTCCTATACTATTTAAAGTAAAATGTTGCATTTTTAAAATGGGATTTGGGAGTTGTTTACTAAGTCTCATTAGGTTGGATGTTCTGTTTGCTTTGATAACCCAGCTAACATCAACTGGTGAGAATAACAATCCTTAGTCATGTCACTGATAAGGGTCCTAAAACCCTTGAATAGCAATTACAGTTGCATCTCTACAGATTACCCATGTAAATGAAGGGGTGAGGGCGTAGGGGTTTTGTGTGTGTGTAAAGGGGAAGATGGACTTCCGTGGTGGCTCAGTGGTAAAGAATTCACTTGCCAGTGCAGGAGACTTGGGTTCAATCCCTGGGTTGGGAAGATCCCCTGGAGAAGGAAATAGCAACCCACTCCAGTATTCTTGCCTGGGAAATCCCATGGACAGAGCCGCCTGGTGGGCTCCATGGTGTTGCAAAGAGTTGGGCACGACTTAGCAATTAAACAGCAACAACATGGGGAAGAGGCATTAACATTTATTAAGCATATAATGCGACAGGGTCTCTGCTAAATGTATCACATATATTTTCTCATTTCATCCTTAATCTCATGAGGCAAGATTTGTTATCCTTATTTCACAGAAGAGGAAGTTTGGCAAGAGTCACAAAGATGATATAAGAGAGCACAGCTGCCTACTCACTGGGTTCCGTGGTCTCTTGCTGGGCATTTTGAGAATACAGAATGCCAACCCAGTTGCATAGAAGCTTCTAGCAGTCTACCAAGGCTCTGCATGACTATTTCCTCTTTCTGTTAAAATTCTTTAACACCTGCAAAGCCAGCACTGTTGCTGGCCCACTTCTGATTATAAGCCACACACAATTTTCTCAGACTTTTCTCGGAATGGGGTGTTTTTAATAAAGAGCCTTGTGCCTCGTGGGCTCACAAAGATATGTTGAAAAAGAAAGTCATTTGCTGGAGCTGGTAACACTATCTCTCTGAAAAGAGTATACTTTGGGCAAGATCAGAATCATAACGGGAGCCCTACTGAGATGCATGAACTCTGCATACCAAACAATCTCACTAAGGAGTTGTATAGCTGGGTATTTTATCTCACGTTGCCAAAAGAGAAAACTTCTGAATTAGTCTGGCCAGGTAGTGCTAAGCACTTTTATGAGATATTTTCCTCTCAGCGGGGCCGAGGGAGCTGTCCATTCCTTTGTTTTCTGTCACAGACCAGTGAGTCCAACAGCAGAACGCTGCCACGACTCAGGTTCTAGGCAGAACTATGACGTACCTTTAAAGAGCTCTTTGAATACAGCCTTGTGTTCTTTGTAGCCACATTTCACAGGGCAGGATTGGTCCTTAACTATCATATTGAGGTAAGACTGTCTCCCATTATAGTAATTTTGAACCAAATTCTACCTTCCCTTTCATCTCAGTCATAAATTTGGGCAAACTGTTCCTAAAGGCGCTGTTATGTCAGCCTTATAATCCCCACTGATTAACATGAGCAATCAGCTTACTGTTCCTCCAGTTTTGCTTTTTCATTCTTAGGTACAAACACAGTTTTGAAAACAATAATCTGGGTACAGTCTGAATCAACTAACCAGGTCTTTCCCTTCCCACACTCATCAGAGGGAATGAGATAAAAAGAACAGATAAAGGAAGAAAAAGGCAGGGAAGAAAGAGTCACTGTTTATTTAGACAGAAATGGAACATTGTTCTCTTTTACGAGTTAACAGCACAGTGTGTTAAGAGGCTGGTTACAAACTCACTCCAAAAGAATGACCTGCAGTTCACGAACAGCTCTGTCAGCTCTAGTACCTCAAGTTGGAGCAGCCTGCCAAGGAGGTTGAACCATTCAGCCCAAGATAAGTTACTGATTCAGCTGAATTCACATTTACTTCCTATAAATAACACCAATATTAGCAGTTTAAAATTCACATTTAATCACAGGTCCATTTTATATTTACATGATCATTTGGTATCATTCTCTTAAAGATTTCAGGCGCAGGTGGTCAATACAGAGTTTTTTTTTTTTTTTTTTTAAAACTATTCCATGATCTTTGGCACAATTTCTGGTTTCTTAGCTAGGCTTAACTTGGCTATGCAGTACTGCAGAAACAGGACTATTTTGGATCTTGGTGTAACTATAAGTTTATGTTAAGCATTATTTACAAGATGAGAACCAAACACAGACTTTAATACACCGTCTTCACAAATGAGCAGAAGAATGACAGGCAACGGATTTTAATAAGCAGGGGCTGAGATTACTACACTACTAGTTAGTTAGAACCGTCTTCCCTGGAAGAGACAAGTTTTATTCAATGCAAGAATTCCCTGAACCACTGATACCAATGTCTCATGTCACGGGATTTACTTTGCAAGAATCCAGGGTAGGGACAGTGCTTTTCTGGCCAGTGTGGCTTACTCGATCCCATCAAACCTATATTAAAATACAACTTAGCTGGTAGCTTTGCCACTGTTATTTGGGTCTGATGGGTAGAAAAAGGCAAAGTACTGTCATTTTAAGTGGGTATAATTGACCTTGGAGGAATTATAGTTGGATAATATAATTATTATATTAAACACATCCAGCTGGATAAAAACCCACCCAGCCTTATATGAGTAACACCTTTGTGTATAGTCTTATGTAGAGCTGATACAGATTGCCTCCCAGCAGTAGCTTCTGGAAGCTCTAAATTAGTGGCTGTGCTACCAGAATGTGTCTCTGCTTTGGGGCTGATACACAGACATGAGACAAACAACCAGCATTGTTTGTTTAGACTTCTCATTCTAGTAGTGCTTATGAGAGAGGAGTTCTGATTAAGCCCCAAAACAGATCTGGATTGCAATCATAGTTATTATTCAAGTACAAGGAGAGCGCTTTATTTCACATTGAGAGTTCAGTTCTGACCTTTGTCTGGCAAATTATATGAAAATAATAAATATATATATATATATAGCTCTCTATTGAACACTGGGTCAGTAGTTACCAGCGTCCCCATACGGTACATTGAGAAAAAGAAAATCTCTCTTCTTTCCAAATCTCACAACCATCTTAAAACTGTTATTGCAGAACTGTGCTGGTCTGTTTTCTTTCAAAGTAGTTCCTTTGAAATTAGCTAGAGATGGGTTCAAAATGGACAATTTGGCACATTAACTTTGGGGGGGGTGCTGTTGTTTAGCTTCATTATAGTCTATACAAATGTGAGAGGTCAAAGGAAATCCATGGCAATAGAAAGCCTGAGTAAAAATGTGTAGTCGATGACTATATATATATATATATATATATATATTTAAAAAACCCAAAACACTGGTCTGTGCATGAGAAAGCAATTTCTCTTTCACATCTATTACCTAATTAAAACAGTTATGTCTATTCTATGTACTTCCCAATTCTGTCTCCCATAGAATTTAAAAATTCCAGATAATACAGCTTTCCTTTTAATTAGTTTCCTCTCATCTTACTCACCCCCAAATCCCAGAACCTGGTGAGCAAAAGTTGTGAATCCAAATATAGAAAATCTGGAGGTCTGTGTATCAAATCAGATGTACAGTTGGCTGTTAGTGTTTTCCTTATTTAATGTCTGAATTTGCTAAGAGATGACTTTCCTGGAGAGGTCCTTCACCACCCTCAGTCTTCTGAAGCCAGAGGCCCTAGAACTGTGAGGTCTGGGTGAATGATATGGTATCGGACTTGTCGACGGCAAAGCCTCCGTTGACGTAGGACTTCTTGGTATCTGAGTCCTCGTTGTCGAGTGTTGTGGATTCCAAGGTGAAGGGGTTCACGATGTTGACCTCAGATGAAACATCCATCTGCTCCAACTCCTTCTTGGAGAGCTTCTCCACGATGCCAGTCCCAAAGGCGTCTCCAAGGACATTCACCATGGTCCTGAACCGGTCCCTGGGGAGGACAGAAGGTGAGTCAGACATGAAGCCCAGTTTCACTTTCCTTCGAGTTGGAGACAGGAAAGGACCTGAGGAATTCCGTTATAAATTCAGCAAACCACAGAGGGTGCTTCTCAGGGCTGGCTAACCAGAGGCCCCCGACTTCAGAGCCCTGAATCAGGGGCTGTCTCTAAAGGCACAGAATGAGTGCACAGGCTGCCCCGGGTCCTCGTCAGTCACAATGCCCCCGAATCCAGCATCAATCTCCTAAATTCCCTCCTCTCCTCCCAAAGAAATGTGAACACAGTCTCCACACATATTTGTGGGGAGGCTCAGGATTCATTAGTCTTGCACCCTAGTCTCTGTCTTGTGTGTGTTTCTGAGCTTTCCCTTGGCTAAGGTGAGAGAACCTGGATGTTTTGTGGGGTGGTGTGTGTGTGTGTGCCAAGCAGGGGTGTGTATGTGTGTGTCCCCAGTGTGCTCCTTTCTTTCCCACACAAGGTCACTCCATGAGGAAGGCAGCAAGGATGCTGCTGAGCACAGGGTCAGAAAACCCAGACTAGCCTGTGCATAGCTTGCCCCTTGTGGCACCTCAGCTAGTGGTAACCCCAGAAGGCCTTACGGGGAGGCCAGCAGCAGGACGAGGAGGAGGTGGAAAAGGTATCTTGGATGCTGGAGCACTGCTGCTAGGAACTGTCTACATGAATGTTCCCGTGAAAGCTACACCGGCAGGACAGAAAAGGCAACAGTGCTCCCACATGTCCATTCTGGGTGCCTTCCTACTATTTAGAACATGGACTGAACTAGACCCTGCTGTGGACCAGCTAGTGTCTTTTTGTTCCACAGATCAGGTTGCACCTTTGATTTCTCTGGGTGTCTTGGAAGTGAAGGTCACCAGTGTTCCAGGAAGAATCAGGGAGAGGAGAGAGTGCAAATCCACCATCACCACTAGACAAAAGGCCACTTGTCTCAATAGGGTAGGTTGGCAAGAAAGGGGCTACTTCAGTTGGGCCTTAAAGAACCAGCAAGCTGTTGAAGGGGCCCCAAAGCAGCCTCCCAAGTGCAGAAGCTTCTGCCTTTGGGGACGTGACTATACCTTCAAAGCCACATGGAATGTTTCTGCTTCTCTTTCTACAATTTTTAGCTGCGATTTGCAAACTACACGGCACTGTACTGCCCAGTAAGCTCAGCTGGGTCTGAGTGAAGGCTCCATATGGAGCCTTCCCCTGATGGCCAGGGGACAGAGCCAGACGCAGATACTGAAAGACCACTGTACAGAGTGGGTATCAAGGTTAAAGCCGGGAACCAGGCTCATTCTAAGTTTAACCTTGGGGGTCACAAAAGACATGTTTTTACCGATATCTTCTGCTGTGTTCCTTAGGGAGGTGTTTGTGTGAAAGAGAGGGAATGAACTGTTGGCTTAGGCTTGAAAGGTCCAACTCATTCTAATCATAACAATTAAACTTGCTGTTAACTGAGCACATACTGCCAGCCAGACACTGTTCTGGACACACTTCTCACAATAGCTCACTTAGTCCTTAAACCAACCCCATGAACTTGACAGAATCATCCCCATCTCACAGATAATGCAGCTGGCCCCCAGAGAGGTTGAGGAACTTGCTCAAGGTCAAACAGCCACTGAACCAGGATTCAGGTCCCAATTAACCTTATCCTGAAGCCCTTGCTTGTGTCCTGATGGTGCTGTCGATCTTGGGAAGGTGGGCTGATGTTGAACTAAGTGGTCTGAACCTATGGTGCTGACCCAGGGCTGGGATAGGCTAGGGTGGCTTATGGGGTTTGGAATGGCTGAGGCCTTGCCCAGTGTCTTCACCTTATTATTTTATGTTGTTTATCTCATCCCACACCCAGATCCTAACCTTGAGCATTATCAGGCATAATCTGCTAATGAACATCACTGCCTTTATAAAATCACTGCTTGAAGTTATGAGGAGTTAATTTTTAAGCACATTATCAGATGGCCTGGTCAGAGGGAAATTAAAGCAGCAACAGATGGCTCATTAGGCAATCCGAGGGGAGGATAATGACAGACTGCAGATTCTGCATGGCTGGGAAGCGTGCCTTCCCATCCGGCAGAGGCAGCACATTTATTCCAACTCACAGGAGCCAGTCAACAGCGATGATGAGGGTGACATCCTCCGCGGGCAGGCCCACAGCACTCAGCACAATCACCATGGTCACCAGGCCGGCCTGGGGCACGCCGGCAGCTCCGATGCTGGCGGCGGTGGCAGTGACACTGCAGACAAAACACACCAGCACAAAAGGAGTTAGACGCCCTCTCTCCCCTCCAGGCCCCTGGTCCACGGCGGTTAGTCCCTAGTCTGTTGCTGCTGCATCCCAAACCGGCCAGTCAGCAGCTCTTCTCTGCTGAGCACCGGCTCTGCCTCATTAGCGAGCTGTGGGAGACAGAGGGGAGTGTGAGCTTTCTCCAGGGGGAGGCGTGGCTCATCGTTCAAATTCGAGGAAGCGGAGAGGAACTGCATGAGGGCACACAGTGAGTGAGCTGGAGAGAGACTAAAGAGGAAGGCAAGAGTTTACCAACCGAAGGTTTCAATGGAGGGCTTTATCCACCCGTCTATGTGTCCTTCCATCCTAAACAAGGGCCAGGTGCATCTCCACCTGTTTGCTTCTCCCCTTCACCTGTCTACTCAGCCCAGCAATCATTTATTGAGGATGTAATATGTGGCAGGAATTTGTACTGCTTTGAAGGATGGTAGAGGGGTTGGGTTAGGGGTGTGTGGGCAAGGATATTCAGGGTGAAGGCAAAGGAATGAGGCACTAGCCAAGTACTTCCTTTACATCACAAGACTCTTGACCTCTCTGGGAACTGCCCTTTAGAGCACTGAGTTGAGAAATAGCTATGACTCCTGTCCAAGGTACAAGTGCTTATTCCTGACCACTCCTTTCTGCCAGTGGGTGCCCTTTGTGCAAAAAGAGGAGAGAGCTGGAATCCAGAAGAGGATTTTAAATACCTTGTATTTAAAAAGGTCCCTCTCAGGTGGATAAAATGTGGCACTAGGGATATTTCTCTTTGAATTAGCAGTTTTTCATCAGCAACATCTTCCAGATGATTTAAATCTGGTCATTTTGAAGAAAACCAGAGTTTGCCCTGCCCTGAAAAGTCCCTGGATTTGAATGAGCTTTGAAGGGACCCACTATAGTTTCTAGACACACGTTCTCATCCTTGGGCCAAGGATGCCACTGGGTTGAAAGCTGAAGATGGAAACACTGTCAATTTAAACTAGAGAATCTTGGATTCGATCCACAAATCCATATTCTGTGGGCTCGAAAAGCCTCAGAATTCTCACCAACCTGACTTACTGCTCGTTCATTTGCCTGGTGATGTGTCACGGATGGTATCTGAGGGCCTGGTCAAACACAGACCAGAGTTCTTTGACAAGTGTGGTTTCCTTCAGTGGCCATGACCACCAATTTGCAATTAGAGATTTCTGGAGCAATCCAAATCCCTCTCAAAGTTTTGGGCTTTTGCGTAATCCTTTAGATCTGTTTTGACTTAAATAGTCTTTGGAAACGCTAAGTTCATGTCAGTGCTGCTTGAAAACATTTAAACTGAATGCACTGGTGGGTTTTCTTTGTCAGAAGTGATTTGTGCCCCTACCCATTGATCCTTCTTGGAAGCCTCAACACATAATGGTTAACCATATCCCTACGGCTTGAGGAGGCGGGGCTTAAAACTCAAAATCAAAAAAAACCTTTAGTCAAAGAAAACCTTGCCTGTTAGCCTTGACCTTGCTGATTAAACTTCAGCCATTTGCCTGGCTTAAGTCTGAAACTTGGAACTGTATATCTTCAGATGGGGGTAAAAATATAAAAACCTACTTGTTCTGCTTGAATATATACTATTTTGACTTTCGAGGGTTTTCAAATAAGACACAGTAATCATTGGTAGAAAGTTCTTTCCTAAGCACTGAGATCTAGATTTATGTCAGGCCATCTAACTCAGCTGTCCATGCAGGACACAGACTAGGTAGTGAACTAGAGTGAGCACAGGTTTTAGAGGCAGACAGACCCAGCCCTGCTGTTTACTAACAGTGTGTCCTTATGCAGGTCAGTTCTCTGAATCTCAGTTTCTTGCCTGTAAGATGGGGAGAATATGTCTACTTTGCAGGGCTGCCGGTAAGATTAGATGAGATAAAACATGTAGATATTAAGTACGGCACCTGGATATAGTAGGTGCTTAAAACTGAGGCCATTTTGCTCCTTCTGCAGCTGTTACAACTACTTCTGCTAGTATTACTACTATTACAAAATTAACTACTGTTACTACTATTGTTACTTTTTTCCTCTAAGCTCTTTCTAGGTCCCAAATCCCCTAATTATATTTTTTTATAAGAAAATTTATCTCATTTCTAATCAGTTGTAACCTTTGGTAAGTGAGTATTATGACAAACCACAAAAGGCCATGTTTTGGGTGAATGGTGCCTGTGTTTCTTTGATGTCTAGTCCAAAAGAACCATAAAAAGAGATAAACTATGGGTCCAAAAATCTTATAGCCATAAACCACATAAGCCACAACTGTGACTTGTAAAATAAAAAGAAAAAAAAATAGCACTGGAGACTTCCCTGGTGGTCCAGTGGCTAAGAATCTGCCTGCCAATGCAGGGGACATGGGTTCCATCCCTGGTCGGGGAACTAAGATTCCACATGCTGTGGGGCTGTTCCACAACTATTAAGCCCAAGTTCTAGAGCCCTTATGCCATGTGGAAAGATCTTGCATCCTGCAACTACGACCCGAGGCAGCCAAAAATAAATATTTAAAAACGAAAACAAAATGACTTCTTATTTCATTCTCCCCCAGGTAGAGCCAGAGAGGATTTTTAAAGTCAATAATTACTCTTGGGCCTCACAGTTGTGGTTATTTGCTCTAGTCCAGTAGTTATCAGCAAGTTTGACTTAAAAATACAACAGAGCAGAGAGAGAGGGTTTTCATGTGATTTTTTAGTCTCTAGGCCTAAAGTTTATTCTTCTAGCAGTGAGGTTAAAAAAAAAAGGAAGGAGATAGAAAGATCTAGGAAACTTACGAATGAAGCAGAGGGAGGGAATTCACCCCCCAACCCCCAACCCCCACCCCCCCCCCANTTCTAGCAGTGAGGTTAAAAAAAAAAGGAAGGAGATAGAAAGATCTAGGAAACTTACGAATGAAGCAGAGGGAGGGAATTCACCCCCCAACCCCCAACCCCCACCCCCTCACCAAATAGCAAATAACCGCAAAGAACTGGCACCTCATACCATTGCTCCCTGGAAATGAGTTCAGTACAAACTCGGCGCCACAGGCTGAGGCGAGGGAGGTGGGAGAAGGTGCTTGGAGAAGTGAAAGAACAATTGCTAGAATTACAGTGGTTGTGGAACTTTCTCAGGCACGATTCAGGGTTTTACTTCTAACATACTCGCCACTATTCAAACTAGAGAACTTCACCCACGCTCCTGGGCTCCAGCCTCCTTAGCCACTCATACTCTTTACAGAGCATGAGGCACTGGTGTAGTTTCCTAGCTTATGTGCCAAATGGTCTAGTTTGGACTTGTCTTCAGTTAATTTCAAGCAAACTGCAATAAATATGATTTAGGGTTGGGAAGATCTAAAAATTTACTGCACTAGAACACTGTAAGAACTTACTTTATGCCTCGGGTTTCTGCCTATGTCAAATGCCTGAAAGGTTCAGATTCAACAGTGTTTAGGCCTAGGGACCCAGGTTAGTCTTAAACTTCCACTCTAAACTAAGGGCTTCCCTGGTGGCTCAGATGGTAAACAATCTGCCTGCAATGCAGGAGACTGGGTCCAATCCCTGGGTCAGGAAGATCCCTTGGAGAAGGGAATGGCAACCCACTCCAGTATTCTTGCCTGAAGAATTCCCTGGACAGAGGAGTCTGGTGGGCTATATAGTCCAAGGGTTGCAAAGACTTGGACATGACTTTCAAACTCAACTAAAGTCTTAGGATTAACCCTAATCCCAATTCATCACTTCAAAGCAGCACTGTCCAGTAGAATTTTCCACTATGATGGCATCTATTTCTACAGCGATAGAACATTCATGTCTACTCTGTCCAGTTTGTGCGTGTGGCTAATGACTACCATATGAATAGCGCTGTTCCAGAGAAACAACTCTGGCAAAATTCACTAATGACATTTTCACCATCTACTTGAGCAGGCAATTTCAGGCTTCACTTGACTAGAATTCTCTGCAAGATTTGACTCTGTTGACCATTTCATCCTTGAAAATCTCTCTTCTCTGGGTTTCTATGACACTATGGTTTCATGACTCTTCCCACCTTTATATTCTTATTTTCCTCTTGGGTTCCCCTCTTTCTACCTGCCTGTAATATTAGGATTTTTTAGGGCTCACGCCTTAGTTTCTGTTTCTTCTCTACAAACTCTCCCATTCCCAACAATTCCTGAGCACTCAGTATGTAGGTACCATCCTGAGTACTTTATATGCATCATCTGACTTAATAATCACTATTTGCATAACATATAGGTACTATTATTATCCTCGTTTTACAGGTGAGAAAACAGAAGCTTAGAGAATTCAAGGTCACGGCTAATCTTGGTGAAGCAGAGTCAAACACAGATAACTGACTCACGACCCACAAGCTTGATGAGCATCATCAAACTGATGACTCTGACTTCTGTATCTGCAGTCGAGACCACATTTCTCACTGGATATTTCCACCTGGATGTCTTAAAGGATTTTCACATTCATTGTATCCCAAAGTATAAGCTCTTAATCTTACCACCTATACTTCATTCTGGAGAGGGCGATGGCATCCCACTCCAGTACTCTTGCCTTGAAAATCCCATGGACGGAGGAGCCTGGTAGGATGCAGTCCATGGCGTAGTGAAGAGTCAGACACGACTGAGCGACCTCACTTTCACGCATTGGAGAAGGAAATGCCAACCCACTCCAGTGTTCTTGCCTGGAGAATCCCAGGGACGGGGGAGCCTGGTGGGCTGCCGTCTATGGGGTCGCACAGAGTTGGACACAACTGAAGCGACTTAGCAGCAGCAGCAGCATACTTCATTCTCTTACACTAGTCCTTATTCTGATAAGCACCATCCACCAATACTGGGGGTCATCTTAGCCTTCCTCTGTCCCTCACTCTGAATCCAGTAGATGCCTCTCGAGTTAATTAGCTCTTCACCCGTGGGTCAGTACCTTAATGTTGGCCTTTTCATACTTTACCTGCAGTAGTCTCCTAACTGGTCTTCCAGCTTACAGTTTCTGCCCCCATTCACGTTCATCCACTAAATTACCAGTTATCTTTCTAAAGTGCAAATCTTTCTATAATATGAAAGACTGTCCAAGCCCCTTCCATGAGCTCCTCACACAAGCCCTTCCATGATATGATCCCTGCTTTCTTATCTCCCTGTGTTCTCCACATTGTACTCTTTATGCCAGCCACACAAAATAATCTGTATTGTGTAACTAGGACATGGTTACATCAAGACCCCTGTTCAGCCTATTCCTTTTATCCAAAATGCTCTCCAATTCCTCTACCAAATACTTACTCCTCTTCTAAGACTCAACTAAACTTTTCTCTCTTCCAGGAAGCTTTTCCTCACCTTCCCAGGTGGACCAACCCTTCCTTCTTTGGTGCCCTCTGTGTTCTACTTTCAAACCTCTATTATAGCCTTTATCATATCACTCAGCACTTATTTGAGGTGAAGTGAAGTGAAAGTCTCTCAGTCATGTCTGACTCCCCATGGACTATACAGTCCATGGAATTCTCCAGGCCAGAATACCGGAGTGGGTAGCCGTTTCCTTCTCCAAGGGATCTTCCCAACCCAGGGATAGAACCCCAGGGTCTCCCACATTGCTGGCAGATTCTTTACCAGCTGAGCAACCAGGGAAGCCCACTTATTTAGATATCTATATACCCAACTTATCTACCCCTTAAAAGCAGGAACTACCCCTTATTCAACCTTGGTTCCTTGATACCTACTCTGTGCCTAGCACCTTGTGGGTGCACTGGGCCGAGAACACAAAGACTCCCTGGCTCTCCAGACCTGATGCAGTATGATGTACTGCAGTCCTGCTACTTGTAATACAGATGCACTTAATCTTGGGAAGAGATTTTATAGACCACAAAAATAAGTCTACAGCTGGACCATCCATGCTCTCCCTCCACAGCTGAATTTTACTTGAGAGGAATTCCAGTTACAGAGATGAAAATGAGTGTGACTTCATGCCCCACCTGATAGTGATGATCTGCCCAACGCTCAAGTCCAAATCATTCAACTGCGCAATAAACACGGCCGCCACTGCTTCATAGAGTGCGGTCCCATCCATGTTGATCGTAGCACCAACGGGTAATACAAATCTAGTGATCCTTTTGTCCACCCGGTTCTTCTCTTCAGCACAGCGGAAAGTGACAGGCAGTGTTGCTGAACTGTGTGATAAAAAGAGAAAAGATATGATGTCCTAGGAATGCTGGTCCTCAATCCCTGCCTGAAGTGATACCAGTTCTAGAAACTAAATCGAGAGCTCAAAGCATGATGGCACTTTTGGTAGGACCAGGAATCAGAAGTTGCTGTCCTTGTCACTGTCCCCATCTATGACACAACCCCCTCCTGGGTTGTAGGCCCTGCCAAGAAGACAAGAAATATCCAGTAGGGTGAAGAAATGTGTGTAAGGTGAGAAACTAGGGAGATCATTTCTCAAAGGCAGCTACAAAACCCCCCAACTTCATCAAGTGAGGTGAGAATTGATAAGGCTTGGTTCACAGACTTCTTCCAGAAACCCCTCTTTTTTAAAAAAAAATTTTTTTAATATTTGCTTATTCATTTGGCTGTGTGGGGTCTTTTTGACAGGCAGGATCTTCAATCTTCATTGCAGCATGCTAGGTCTCTTAGTTGCAGCATGTGGGATCCAGTTCTCTGACCAGGAATTGAAGCTGGGCCCCCTGCATTGGCAGCACGGAGTCTTAAACATTGGACCACCAGGGAAGTGGTGGTCCACCAGAAACCCTCTTCTGTTTACCTGGAGGAGATCATGAGAGCTGTGAGAAGAGCCTGGGCCATTCCCATGGCAAACTGGAAAGGGTTCTTGCGTACAATTACGAAATATATCAGTGGGAGAATTACAATGGAGTGGATTGCAAGCCTGTAAACGGGAGAGAGACAGAGGTTCACAGATGATATTATCTCTTCATTTTTTTTTTCAAATAGCATTTTCACTCATAATATCATTCAACTTTCATTATGGTCCAGTGAGAAAGAGGACAGGAATATGTCTCCATTGAACATATGGGGAAGAGGAGACTCAGCAAATCAAACATCTTGTCAAAGCTGGTGGCTAAGCCAGTAGCTGCGTCCACATCTCAGAACTCACAGAATAGTTATGCCATGCTGTCAAGCCCTGTACCTGCTTTTCCTGCTATGCATGCTAACATGCTTTCACTTCCTTCTGCTGTTGAATTCTTACCTCTCCTCTAAGACTCAGTGAAGTCTTCCCTTCCTCCTGGAAGCCTTCCCTCACCTTCCCAGGTCCAGCTGACCTTCCCCTCCTTGGTGACTCTGTGGTCAATAGTATCATAGCCCTTATCACAGTCCTCAACCTGGACCACACCACTATCCAGCTGGACGACAGCACCATCTAAGAGAGGAGTCAGGGTTTGTAAGGGGGAAGTTATCCCTGCTCTCCTGCAGTCATATTTCATGACTGACCCTCTTTTCTTTGTCATTCCTACATTCCAAACTATTCCTCGTTTCATAAACCAGAGGGCTTAAAAAATGAAACTGATTCAGCAGATGCCATGTAAATGGCAACTTAGAGTTTACAGATCAGTTATGCGAAGCTGAAAATAATAAGAAATGGTCATTGAGAAAAATAGATCCTGGAGGTCAAGAAAGGAATCTTACAGACAGTCTATGGCTTAGAACTATGAGAAACTGACTTTTAGTTTTCTGTTAGGAACCTAGATAGGTTGATGGGGCAGAAACCAACAGAACCCTCTCATTAAATAGCTCAGCATAATAAATCTTAGCCATACCATGGCCTGGACACAGCCCCTGGCCTCCAGTAAGGTGGATGGTCCCACCTCCATTACTGCTGAGGCCCTGGAATTTGACTCCGGCCTTCGTCTCCATTGACCAGCATGACTCTGCTTTTAGTAAAAAACAGATTAAGAACCAAATCCTATGTAGTGGATATTGCCCAGTGCAACTCAGTTCCAACAGGTGAGCTGATTCCTCCAGCTGAGTGTTTGGGGGAATTGACCTGTGTGAGTCAAACTGATGATGGTTAGTCATTCCCCTGGTCCATATTTCTTAGCATATGTGACATATCCTGCCCCCAGACCGACATCTGGGAGCACCATTCATAACCTATCCCACCGCATCTCGCCTCAAGGAACCAGTGAGTGTGCTACAGGAAATATGCACACAGCTGTCTCCTGCTTTGCACAGTTCCTACCAAGCTGAAGATTCTCCAGCACCCTCTCTTATGATGTAGGGTGTGACAGTACTTACCCAACAGGGTTAGTGCTTACCCAACCACCCATCCCACTCCTACCAGCTCCAGTCCAACTTAATTTAGGCCCTGCCTAATTTCTTTCAGGCTCAGGGTACATGGGGACTGTTCTTACTTGTTTGGTTGGTTTACATCCTTGAAGAAGGGAAGGCCAGGAGAGGGCCAAGAGAGGCTACCAGTGGGGTTTTCTCTTAAGAAATTATTTTAACACAGCTAATAAAGGCAGTGGCAAAGCATGGTCCAGGCTGTTCTGCCAAGATCTGGAAATTAGCACAGTGTGATCCACCTCCAGTTCAGCTGTTAAAGGGCAGCCCTTCTCTTCCCTGCTCTCTTATCTCTGAACCTCATCTTTCCCTGCCTGTGGGAGAGAAGCCAGTTTCACCAACTGAAACCTGGCCTCTCAACAGCAACTCATTGGCTCAAATGAGGTTTCAGTGTCTTCCCCTTGAGTCTGACATACCCACTCAGGACTGTGGCCATGTAAAGGCCCAGTTTGCGGAATATTTCCCAGTCTTCAACTTCTATGATCTTCCCGGCAATCAGGAACAAAATACCAATCGGCATGTAGCTAGAAAGTAAGCACAAGAAAAGACATACTTCTGTCATCAAATATTTTCTCAGGGTGGAAACACTAGGAAAGAAGCCAGGGCATATACCTCGGCTTGGGGTGTGCCCTTAGCTGGGAGGGACACAGGGTATACACAATGAGGCTATGGTCTCAGTTTCAGCCCAGCTGGACAACACTGGCTACAGGTTTCAGCACCCCTGTGCACCTTAAATTCTACCCACCTCTGCCACCATAAGGGGCACTCTGGTCCCTAGCCCACGCCTTGCTCCTGTGCACATACACCCTGCTGACTCATGCCCGCAGGTCTCTCTCTAGCCTGACTCTCCAATCATGGCCTCTAGGCTCTTTCTAGACACAGTCATCTTGTTTCCCAGGTAGTGGTATCAGCAACTGAACTAGTTACGTAATAGCTGTTGTGATAGCTCTCTTTGTGGAGCTATCATTACATGCTTTGCACTGGGTTAACGTATTTCACATGCGTCATTCACTTAATGTACTTCTCCCAACTCGAGGGGTAGACTTTATTTATCCTTTTTAACAGATGATGAAATTGAGGTTCACCAGCATTAACTGAAATAACTAAACCCTTTACTGTCACTGTCAAGGTCTATACTCTGAACCAACTTGCTGTGAGATAAGTGGGGCAGAGGTCTCCCAGGCAAGGTGGACTTTTCAGCATCTCCAGGGACAGGGCAGATGCTCAGGTGGTGCAGCTGCTATGCTCACCTATGGCAGCTTTCATTTGGATGTATTAGGGCCCATGTGTACCTACTGTATCCCTTCTGCATGGAGCCTGATAGGGAAAGCAACCTGTGTTCTGGAAATTCCTTCAAATCACTCCTTTAAGAGTTCTTTCTTACATAAATGCTGCTTGGTTGCAACGTGATCAAGGTAGAAAAGACAATGGCTGATCTCTAGACTTTCATTAGTGAACTGAGTCCTAAGTAATACATGGAATTATTTAATACTCTAGTGTCTTGCCCTCTTTAGGGTGAGGTGAGTTGAGAAACAGAAACCTTTTCCTTCTAGTTTTGAAGGGTCAGCCATTGGGGGAAGCAAGATGGCATTAACCAGTGTCTGCTCACCACATAATGATCTGAACGATTTTCATGGTTGCGTCACTCAGAGCATTGAAGAAATCCACCAGAATCTGTCCCCTTTCTCCCATTTTTCCAATGACAATTCCAAAGACGAGGCAAAAGACGATCAAACCCAGGACATTTATGCCATCTGAATACATGCCTACGACTTTGTATTCCTTTGTTTTGTTCTGTGGATCAAAACCAAGAAAATAATATTGATGCGTGATTATAATCTTGTTAGAATGCATAGGCCCTGAAACAGGAAGATACAGCCAAACAAACTAGTGACCTAGCAACAACTTAGGATCAGCAAGTTTAGGAGCAAAAAAAAAAAAAAGCCACCTACGCATGTATCAAATTTTACTGCCCCCACCTCTGGCATTGAAGTTTGAAGTGTTGTTTTTTTTTTTCCCTCTCTTTCAATGAATCCATACTTGAATATTTCTTTTGAAGATTTCTTATTCTGGGGTGTTTTAAATTTTTAATAACTTTAGCCACTTTTCAGAGTTATTTTAACTAGTAGTTACATTAGGAGTCTGCATAAAAAGATACAAATTAATAATGCAGGAAGCTCAAAATATTTACCAGTGCAGACATTTTTAGGACACTTTACTATCTATTTTATCCTGATAATGAACAGAGGAACATTTTTTTACTACCTCTAACCTTAGATAACCAATAGGATTTTATTTTAGATAAAAATTAACCAGATATCTACTACTGTGAACCATTTCTTCATTTTATCCCAGGTAAGAATAGCATGGGGACTTCCCAGGTGGCTCAGTGGTAAAGAATCCACCTGCCAATACAGGAAATACAGGAGATGAGGGTATAATTCCTGGGTCAGAAAGATCCCCTGGAGAAGGAAATGGCAACTCATTCCAGTATTTTTGCCTGGAGAAATCTCATGGACAGAGGAGCCTCTTCGGGCTGCAGTCCATGGGGTCGCAAAGAGTTGGACACAACTGAGCACATACACACACACACACACACACACACACACACACAGAGCACGAGATATACCAAGAGATAACTCAATCCTAGTTGTGCAGCATGAGCTTAACAGAGATTTCACAGGAAGATAACATATTTTGAGTGGTGCAAACCAGATTTATAAAGAATTATGTGGATGAGCCACTGGGGCACCAATTATTTCTTACTTATGATCTGACATGAGCAGACATATTTACGCTGTAGCCAGTGCAGTGTGTTAACTGCACTGGCTACAGCGTAAGGTCTTAAAATGCAGCTGGATAGACAAGACTAACTGTGAGAAACATGAGCCAGTGATAGCAAGATGGTGTGTAACTAGCTGCACAGCCAAGCTGTGAGTCTCCATGTGGAGACTGGAGACATGAATGTGGGCTGTGAAGATAGTGAAGGGCAGGCCCGAGGAGCAGGCAGCCAGGAGATAAGCAGAGTCCAGACTACAAAGCAGACTCCAGAAAAATGGCAAGGAAAGGCAGACATCATCACACACCAGGTCTCTGAACTCTACTCATCCTTTACAGCCGCCACACTACTTTAGATCTTCCTATTCTATTAAGGAGTATTCTATTCTTTCCAGCTGTAATATTCATCACTCTTCACATGAGAACATATATCACATGAGTCTTTTCTCTGTCATAATCTCAGTGCCCATCAGAGTGTGGCCCATGCAGAGTGCTCAGAAAAATCTCTGTGGAACTGTATCAAGAAGCAAGAGTAGGAGTTCATTGAAGAGTTGGATCTGGGCTCACCGAGAAGTAAGCTGGGAAACCAGGGAGGAGCCAGGTCATGGAGTGCTTTCTGTAGGAAAAAAGAGGGAGCTAACTGTGGCCTATTTAATGTGAACTTTTAAATCTACTGCATTTTTTTTCCCTTAAATTTTTCCTTTCTGAGTGAAGGCAGAGTACATTCAGGAGAAATCTACTACACGACTACAAATGTACTACTTCAGGCCAACCTGATCTAATCTCCAGCTGGAGGAAGAAATGGCAACCCACTCCAGGTTTCTTGCCTGGAGAATCCCATGGACAGAGGAGCCTGGCAGGCTACAGTCCATGAGGTCACAAGAGTTGGACACAACCTAGTGACTAAACCACAGAATCTTGAACAATGAAATCTTAAAAGTTCTCAGAGCCAACTGATTTCATTGATAAGTTTATGGCAAACTCCTGGTGGCAAAACCTATCCTGAACTGAGATGAGGCTGCTGCTGCTGCTGAGTCGCTTCAGTCGTGTCTTACTCTATGTGACCCCATAGACGGCAGCCCACCAGGCTTCCCCATCCCTGAGATTCTCCAGGCAAGAACACTGGAGTGGGTTGCCATTTCCTCCTCCAGTGCATGAAAGTGAAAAGTGTAAATGAAGTTGCTCAGTCGTGTCTGACTCGTAGTGATCCCATGGACTGCAGCCTACCAGGCTCCTCCGTACATGGGATTTTCCATTCGAGAGTACTGGAGTGGTGTGCCATTGCCTTCTCTGGAGATGAGGCTACAGATAGCCTATTTTTCTTACTTTGTAGCCAATTTGTAAGTTAATTGCAGAAATGTTGATGTGCTTGATTCTAGAATATTATTGCCAATTCCACTTAAAACATGTTGTGTAACATATAGTACACACACCACCTGGCCCTTCTAAAGTGAAAAACTCTGGACTCAGAATCACATTTGGGCAGAGAGTTTTAAATAAGGAACTGCAGGCCTGCATTCCACGTTTATGTGGTCTTGCAAATCTAATGATGTTCCCAGAGATGCCCAACTCAACTCTGGATGGCAGAGATAGAAGTGACAGGACTCAGTTTTTTCTCTGTGTGGTTCAGTTGCTCTTCATTATTCTCAGAAGTTATACTCTATACAGTGGTCGCCAACACTGACTTAGAGAATATTGAGTCAATGTTCCTAAGGGGAAACAGAGGATTAGGTTCCTAGGAATCAACAGTCACATCATTTTGGTCAAATAATCAATATTAAACCTTGTTTTCTCTGTGTTTTAGTTCAAAGACACCTTATTTAATATATATTGTTTAATCATTAACGTTGAACTCACTTTAACTCATGCCTGAATGAGACTTCTCTAACATGTGTATTTTCTCATATGGAACATCAGCCTTCTTGTGTTTGGGAACACTAACTAGCCAGCAGTGCAGCATGATGCTTGGGAGACATTTCAAACAGTGAAATTACCAAGCTAATGCACAAAACTGAGAAAAATGTGGCAAAGAGACACTGCACAAAGGACACATCTTTACCACTTAAGAGCTGAACCAGGGAGGGGACATGCGTATACATATAGCTGATGCACTTTGTTGTACAGTAGAAACCAACACAATGTTGTAAAGCAATTATACTCAAATAAAAAAAAGGAAAAAACAACTGCTGAACCAAGAGGGCAGAACACAGCCTGTTCAACCTCAGCTGGGACATGTGCGTGGGCAAGTTACATTTTTCACCACTCCTAGTGTGTCTGTGAATGACCGCACCATACTGATTTTCGGGTTACAAATACATTTTAGTACATAGGCAAATTCACAAATGTGGGATCTGAGAACAGTGAGGATCTACTTATTTCCATCTCCTGCTCACTCATGACTTGGCCCCTGCCTACTAGGGAAGGGAGCAAACAAAAGGATATAAGTGGTACCTTGGAAATAGCGGTTGTCATGATGGCTGTGACAGACGCTTCGGTGCTGTTTGTCCCTGGCTCCTCAGAAAGCTTCACCTCTTCACGTGTGGTTTTGTACTGCATGTTGGAGGGGGGAAAGGTCAAAGAAATAAACAAAAAAAGAATTTTTAAGCTCCTAAGGTTAAACCATAGGAATGTTAATTTGGCCAGACAAGTGTCACTGAAAGGTTCTACCTCTGAGGCCTCTATCGGTGTTGGTTTTGGATAGTACTACCCCTGAGGCTTTGGAAGCAAAACTGGGATTGAGAAATCCAGCCCCCTGACCACCACAACCACCATTCAATGGTGGCAAAATGTTCTCTCACTTGTGTAGTAAGGGACTAATTAATAGAGCAACAGTGTAGAAGAAAGCATAGGTTTTATCTTTAGGTGCTTTAATAGATTCTACAGGAATCCTGTCCATCATTTGTTTCTATTTATTTATTCATTTATTATTTTTAACCTGGGGAAAAAACACCTCATCACTTTAAATGTAGTCACCATGACTTTAATAAACATCAAGAACTATATGGTTGTTCCAAAGTCAATAGTCCCTTTAGGGCTATTACGTGAGTGAGATTTCTGTTGAATTCCCTTCCTTCACCTGTTTGATTCTGCTGAGCTTCAGCAGAGAGGTTTAAGAAAGAGCTAGTATATCATCACACTGGGCATAAATGTTACTCCTACAAGGCTCTGCCAATAGCAAGAACCTTACAAGTGATCACTGTGGCTGAACCACAAATACACCCCCTAAATAGAGGTGGTTCTGTGCCTCTTGGAGGTTGGCAGGGAGTAATTTAATTGCCATTTTTGTTGGTCTACACAGAGGTCTCTGTTTATGTAATTTATGTAAATGAATTCAGCAGCTTGTGATAGACTCAGCTGTCTTAAAGTACATAGATAAACAAGAGAAGAAGGCTTAAAGGAAATGAAGTGAAGAGATTGTGAAACTTCCCTAGAGGAAAAAAAGTGGCTTTGTTATACTGCTCTGTAGAGTGCCAGCAGTGGGCACGTAGTGATGAAAGAAAAGACCAAATACCAGGAACACTAACCACCTACACGGGTCACACACTGATTTCCCAACATGGGGGTGGAGGTTACCTTTTCCATCTGCATTATATCTGCAGATAGTCTGAGCTTCTTCACAAATATAAAGTGGTTCTCCGAAACTAGGTACTAGAAGCCAGATTTGAAAACACTCATTTGACAGGTTCCTGACTTGCTCCAGTTGAAACCTTTTGGGTAAAAAATGAAGTCTAAGGGAAAAGGGAGCAGTGTAAGCTACAACAGGCATGCTGCTATGGCTGGAAAGACTGGGGTTGACAGGTCACCTGAAATTTCTCCATTCACAGGTATTAATACATTGCCCATTTTTGATGGGCTAATTCCATTTCTTAGGTCATAGCAGAAAAAAAAAATCTTAATGGGTAAGGACGAAGAGTAGAACAGCTTGAGGGCAAAAATCATTATTCTTACCTGCTGAAAACAGGCTTGGACAAGGTTCTCAGGGAACATATTCCTGTTGGACACATGAAAAGCAGTATCACATTAAGACAAAAGTGGTTTTTGTTTGTTTTTGTTGCACCTAATACATTGATGGAAATGAGTATGCTATAGAATTAGTACTCTGGTTTTGGTCTCACCTTTGCATAATGCTTCCTTGTAATAAGATTTCTTTTTCCCTGCTGTGACTTAGCAAGTCACTTCAGTCGTGTCCAACTCTGTGCGACCCCATAGACGTCAGCCTACCAGGCTCCCCCGCCCCTGGGAATCTCCAGGCAAGAACTCTGGAGTGGGTTGCCATTTCCTTCTCGAAAGCGTGAAAGTGAAAAGTGAAAAGTGAAGTCGCTCAGTCATGTCTGACTCTTCACAGCCCCATGGACCACAGCCTACCAGGCTACTCCATCCATGGGATTTTCCAGGCAAGAGTACTGGATTCTTTTTCCCTACCGAGCTTCAATTAGGGGACAGAAAGCTCTCCTAACTAACCATCACACTTAACTGATTCATTGAGTAGCCAACACGGTTGCTGTCCTTGGGGAAATATGTACTAGCAGGTGGACACGCACGGTTAAGAGACTTCTTTAATATTTTGCACATTTCTGTTTTCATCAATGAGAGTCAACTTCACTTGTTCCCAAATTCTTTATGCCAGTTTCAAATATCATTGTCATTATTGAATGTAATATTATGTAAATAAATGCAATATGAATGTGAAAAGGAAGGAGCAGTTTCCATAAAAGCTAAGCTGGAATGCCTGGAAATTCATTCAAGGCAAGTGAGTAAAATTTCTGTTGTTGCGTTAGGTAAGGGAAGACAATTGAAATAAAAAGAACAGCCAGAAGAACTCAGCTTTCAGCTTTCCTTGCAATTTCTAAGGGTTTTGTTGCTCTACTTCATGAAAACTGAGCCTGGAAATTGTAGATGATGCATTTATAAAGGCAGCCTAGGCAACAGAAATATGAAATTACAATCAACTGACACAAAGAAATGACCTTGGCCCAACATAAAAAAAAAGGCAAATAAATGCATTTAAGTTTTAAGCATAAACAAAATATGCAGTGTATATTTATGACTCTCTACTTTAACTGCTGTTTTTAAAAATTAACTGACCAATCTGTAGTAGCCCTGATTGTTTCAGATAAGAGGGTTTCTCCTGTACAGTTAAAATTTCAAGGTGGCATTAGCAGAGCATTAAACGAAGCATGGGGCCCTGTGCAACCACAAAGGCTGTATTCCTGTGAAGCCATGCTGCTGGCCGGACACCCACCTGATGAGGTCTAACATGGCATCCACTGTGCTAACTTCAGGAGTGTCCCCTGTCCTGTCAATTTCATTCACTTTCTGGGTGACACCAGGCTTGATGCTCACCACCAGCACAATACCTGTAACCAAAGATAGCACCCACAGAGCATTAAGAATCTCCCAGGGCACCTGATATCTCTTGTGCATCCATCTGAGAGTACCAGGCAATACTGGGATGGGGACCTTGAGAAGTCTATCCAAAACACCGAGCCTCAGCAGGAACCTCAGCAGAATTACTGCCTTAATTACTTCCCATCTAAGTGAAGCAGAAGGAACTCTTCCTGTGTGTGTTTTTAAAAAATGAGGGGCTATATTTCAGAACTGCTTCTGGAAACATTTGCTGATGAGAATGCTCTTTTCTTCTTTAGCTTATGAGATCAGCCTCGGCAGGGGTTGGGGTGAGAAGGACTTATTTTCCAACTCAGGGTACTCAGCATCTTTCTGTAACTTTTACCCACAGATGCTGGTATTTTTCTGAGGGTCACAGAGAATAAGCCTTATTTTCCTGTCATACTACAGCCATCAAATATCTGAAAAGCTGTGTGTAACCCACAAAAGGATATGGGTTAGGAAGTGTTCTGTGTAACTCTTTGGGGGTGCAATGAGAACAGGAGTTCTAAGGAGAGAAAGCTGACCTTGCTATAAAGAAAATCTGTCTAAACAGAGGGCATCTAGGACTTCCCTGGAGGTCCAGTGATTAAGACTTCATGATTCCACTGCAGGGGATGCAGGTTCAATCCCTGGCCAGGGAACTAAGGTCCTGCATGTTGTGTGGTCAAAAAAGAAAAACAAACAGAATCTGAAAGCACCATTTTGGAGCTAATAGGTTCCTCTTGAGGTGTCCAAGTAGAGGTGGGAGGTTTTAAAGACCAGGTTGATGGGCTGGAGGGGAGTGAAGAAAAGGCTCCATGCCCTTATCACTCTTCTCAAAGAGAAATGCCCCTCCAAGGGGGTAGGGCTGAAGGGTGTGAATCCATTAGTTTTGCTGATGGGAGGAGTCACTGGGCAATACAGGGGCCATGAATGGGTGTGGTCTACTCTCCCCTCTCGGAGTTGCAGAAAAGATATCAGCCCAGCTTAGTTCTTTGTGTTGGCCTCCCTCAGGAGCCTAATGAAATGTGGTTTTAGTTTAAGGCAGAGTTCAGGGCCCCCTAGGTTGCCTGGCCTAATACCATTAAAATCTTACCACATCCTCAGTTCATAAAAGCAGAGCTGTAAGGGTCAAGCTGGCTGCAACATTTGAGTACACTGCCCTCCTCTCTTACCACTCAGGGCATCCTTCTTAAAATGACATGCTAGGTCACAAAGGATGGACCATACTTTTTTCACAAAAGTGTCAAATGTATATAAGCAATCATAGTCCCTTATTAGAACAGTCTCCCTCTTTCAAGTGAAATTTATACTTGGCAAGACTTCTGTTAGCTCTGGGTACTATGTGAAATTTGAAATGTACCAAAATGCTATCTTTCTGGAAATACTTTATAATTATACTCAAACCTACTATTATAGACGAATTATCAAGTTTAAAGATTAGCTCTTTGCTTCACTTTCTTCGACCCAATGATCTGGATAAGGTGCAGAACTGTCCTTCTCTTTCTGTTTATTTACTAGAGACATTAATAAGCAGTACCATGGCTGAAACTCAGCCAATATTGTATTTGTTCATATAAAAGTTTCTGCGCTGACTTCAAGCCTAACAGCTTCATAGCAGTTTAACAATTGTACTTTCTGATCTTTAAAAAAAGTGTGCGTTTAAAAAACCAACTACTTTTAAATGGAAAGTCACAATTATACAGAAAAAAAAGGATTTAGAAATAAATCTTACCTAAAATTACGGCAATGAGAGTGGTACAGAAATAATATACAACAGCACGCAGACCAATTTTTCCAGATACGTTGGAATCCAGTGTAGCAACACCTGAAAGGGTGAGAAGTCAAATTATATTACTCGAAGAAAAATTTCCAGGACTGGTGGCAATTCAATCCTCAAGGTTTGGAAAGAGCTGAGCGGTATGTATTTATCTGCTAGGCCTATCTCACACATTTTGTTTGAATAAATGCATGGGGCAAAAGAACCATTTCAGTATTCCAAATGCAGAATTAAGAGACTGAAGGCTAGTAGGGGGCAAGATCCCTTCCGGCTAAATCCCCACCACCTCAGCTCTTAGTGAGTGCTGTGTCTGTGGCTTGTGAGAGGGGTGGTCTTGAGACAAGTAAAAGGAGTCCCCCTTTGGCATCTGCTCTAAGAACTTCACCATCGTACCACTCGACATTCTTTTGGGATTCGGTATTAGGGGAAAGTTTACCTTAAAGAACTGAGAAGGTTCTTTCATCACATGATAAAAATTGTATAACTCATAATCATTTCCCTTTCTGCCTTTCCTGTCAGGAATCTGAGAGTCAACTAACTAAAAAGGTAACTTTTATGTGTGATTATCAAGTAATATATATGTTCATTACAATTATCTAAAGAAAGGAAAAAAATATAAAGATGAAAACAAAAATCACTTCAGGTCATCAGCTATTGTTAATATTCTAGTGAATATTATTCCCATATTTTTTTCTCAATTTTTTGTCAACAGGGCTGAGATAGTTTTATAAGTTTATAATCCTCTCTTTCTAAATACAGTATCATAAGCATTTTTCTTTTTGTTACAAATTCACCCTGCAGATAATTTTAAAGACAACATAATCTTCTGTCATATGGCTATACCATAAGGTATTTAATCATCTCCTTAGTGATGGATTTTTAGACGATATCAGGACCAAATTCAATAATAAAGCACAGTCATTTCATTATCCTTCCTGGCTAGCAGATTTCCTTCTTTTCATGATTTTCAAATTGCGTTCATGTTTAAAACCATATTCTGTATGGCTTTGATTATGAGACTCCTTAAAACCCTTGTTTTAATAAGTTGGGATATAAATAAAAATTTCTGAGGGCACAGATAATCCAAGAAGCTTATGACCACATTGTTTAGATCTAGTTTCAAAAGGTCTTTGGATGGGCAAAAGAACCACTTTTGCCTTGTTTCAAATGGTCAGAAAAATGACTGAATGTTACTTGACTTACAATGGTTGTATGAAGTGCCAAGGATAGATACAGAGGTGGAAAGCATACATCCCCACTTGCTAGAAACCTTTGCCCCCCATCAAAGATGCTCATATAAATATGGTCAAATGATGCATCTCTCTAACTGGACTGCTTCTGTGTGATACACGAAGCCAGGTTGGGAAGCATCCAAATCATCTTTCAGCAAGTTGTCATTTGGAACTTTCAGACTACCCTGTCCAATTTCCAAAATGAGAATCACATTTCAAATCAAATGATTACCGCAGAAAATGATTTTATGAGTCTTCAACATGCATGAGTTGTTCCATAACTGTTACCCTGAAGTACTTGGTAGCAGGAGAAATGAAGAGGTTACCATAAGGCAACTCCAAGGAAAAGGTAGTAAACATGTAGGCTATCAGCAAACACAAGTCGATTTTAAATTCACTCCTCACGCTATAAAAGGCCTATCCATTTTTTTTTAAGTGACTAGGGGATTATGATCCTCAAATATAACCACACATAGTTGATGTTTGGGAAAAATCTGTAAGGCAGCTATGATGATGATGACAACAGAAAAAGACATCTCTTCCTCAAAACACACCATTCCTCTGGCTGTCGATTGCTTCTTCTGAAGTTATATTTTGAGGGAAGAGGCTCTGGCCTCTAGCAGTCACCCTAGTATGTTGTTAAGGGTTTATTCATCAACCTCCAGAGCAAGACTGCACAATTACTGTATGGTGAGCATACTGCAACAGTCACATCCTAGAATAAGCTGGATGGTAAGATTCTATTTCTCTGGGAAAAAGAATGTGGTGTGCTGAGCAGACTTTCTTTTCCTAATGTTCAGACAATTAAAAACAATAATTCTGTAAGAAACCATAATGACAAAAAAATAGCAAAACAAAATGACAACAAAAGAGATACTGAAAGCTACAACTCAGAAACCAATGAACTAGTTTGTATTTTGTTTCAATCTCAAAAAAAGAGCAAACAGTGATGCAAATATATGCTTGCTAAGTATAGTATTTGATTATAAAAATGTTCCTAGTCTGTTTTTGAGCTCTATACATTATTTTGATAAACAATTACAATGACTGTTTTTTAAAAAAAGAAAATTACCAATCTAGATATTCAAGTAACCTGTACAAGCACCTGCTCCATGACCTAATGGAAGATGTATGTTCAGACGTATTGTCCTTTGCTCGACATCCAGTTTAAGCATCTCCCAGTCCCTAAGGTGCCGACAAGTGCCAGATTCTCAGGGTGGCTGCCGAACTGTCCTCGGCTATGTCTCTCCTGCCCTCTCAGGATTTTCTTCCAGCAGTGAAACAAATTAAATCTATGTGGGCAATTGTTTCCAGCATATGTTAATATGTCTTAATTAATGATTTGGCCACGGGCTGGTGCCTCTGCTTTTATTCCAGGTCCCAGATGGCAATAAAAGTCTTCATAATAATGAGATTCTTGGTGGCAATACTTTAAATATAGCCCCCAAAGTAGTCAGCTCCTGGCTGTTGTGAGTACAGTAACTCTCTTGTTACTCTACTTGCAGGAAGAACTTTGTTCCCCATTTCTCAGATCTACTGAAGTCCTACAGATCTCCTGGATATATCAGAAATGCATTCAAATTAACAGTCATACTTCTCCTCATCTCTAGAGCTACCCCTCTACATTTCTAGCCACCACTGATTGAGGGCAAAGGTGGCCCCGAAATCCAGACTCTCAACATCTCGAGGATGTTGAGGATGGGGTGGGGTGTGGCTGCCATAAAGGGAGGGAACATATGCAGGGAGACAGTCCAGTATTTGAAAAGCTCTATAACAGGAACATTACTGAACTTCACATGAATATAAAATGTCTGGATGGATAGTCTAGCCACCCAGTTGCCAGTAATAACAATGATAATGATTATTATAATGAAAATGACAATAGACACTGTATTGAACAATGACTGAGGGTTGTGTCATCTCCTTTGGTGTTCACTAGAACCCCACCAGGTTGGCATGATTACTCCCATTTTACAGAGAAAACTGTGGCTTGGAAAGGCTAAGTAACAGGCCAGGGTTCTACAGCTGCTGAGCAGTGGAGCTGGTTTGACCCCCAAAGGCCAGACCTTAACCACTATGTTTGTCACACTGGGTCTATCCATGTGCTACTAAATTCTAGACCAGTGCTGCCCAGTAGACCTTCCTGTGGTGATAGAAATGTTCTCTGTGCTGTCCACTGCAGTAGTCAGCAGCTACAGATGGCTAGGGAGCAGCTGACATGTGGCTACTGTGACTAAGGAACTGCTTTTAAATTTTGTTTAATCTTAATTTACATAGCCACATATAGCTAATGGCCTACCGTACTGGACATCGACACAATCTCTAGGCCTCACCAGAGTGTCCAGCATTTCATGCGTGCTCAACAATGTTGACTGAACAGATTCAAGCTTAACTCCATTACAATAAACCAGGTAAATGATGAGGATAAACCAGATAAGCCATCATCTCCTGGTGTGCTTTTCCTTCCTCATGCTGACCATAGCGCTCTGAAGACAGGGTTATTCTTTTCTGGATCCTCAGTGCATCAAGTAAGGTGCTTTGTGAATTTTGTACTAAATGTTTCCATGTGACAGAAAAAGCTACACTTCTTATGTGCATATGTGTGCTCAGTCATGTCTGACTCTGCGATCTTGTGGACTGCAGGCTGCCAGGCTTCTCTGTCCATGGAATTCTCCAGGCAAGAATACTGGAGTGGCTTGCCATTTCTCTCTCCAGGTGATCTTCCCGACCCAGGGATTGAACCCGCATTTCTGGCACCTGCTGCACTGGCAGGCAGGTTCTTTACCACTGTGCCACATGGGAAGCCCACTGCACTTCTTATGGCTCCTTACAAAGTGAGCCCATTTCAAAGATCTCCTGTGTTAGAGATTTAGGAACTTGGCAGGTAATCTCCCTAAAAACCACTCACACAGGGCAGTTTGGTATGTGACAAACAAGAACGCTTTTCACTCATAACAGACCTCCATGTGAGAACACATTTAGCATTTTAGTGTTTCTTTTTTTTTTTCTATTATGTGCTCCAACCGACTTGCCCCTCCCAGACTGTTTTAGATATTTTTTGCTCATTGCCACCCCATGAAATTTTAATAGCACAAACTGTACATCTGTTCATATACAAAATGTGTGTGTGTGTGTGTGTGTGTGTGTGTGTGTGTGTATGCTCTTTACATTGGAGAAGGAAATGGCAACCCACTGCAGTATTCTTGCCTGGAGAATCCCATGGACAGAGGAGCCTGGTGGGCTAAAGTCCATGGGGTTGCTAAGAGTCAGACATGACTGAAGTGACTTAGCACATAGCATATGCTCTTTATATGAGAAGAGGAAGCTTGCCGCCCACCCCCAAAAACTTGCTTCTGCTGCTTTAAGGCCACATTGCTCCAGTTGAGAGTGTGTGGTCTAGCTCAGTGGATGTTGTTCTCTGAATGGTAACTTAATCCAGACCTTGGACTCTGAAGACAGCTCCTCTCCATCAGTTCCTGTCACACCAGCCACATGTCAAGTGCTCATTTGTGACATGCAGCTGGTGGTTACCGCAATGGACAACATACAGAGAGAACATTTCCATCATCACAACACCCGGGTAGTGCTGGACTAGAATTTTGTAGCACATGTATGAAGTTAGTATCAGTTCAGTTCAGATGCTCAGTCATGTCTGATTCTTTGCAACCCCATGAATCGCAGCACACCAGACCTCCCTGTCCATCACCAACTCCTGGAGTTTACCCAAACTCATGTCTGTTGAGTCAGTGATGCCATCCAGCCATCTCATCCTATGTCATCCCCTTCTTCTCCTGCCCCAAATCCCTCCCAGCATCAGGGTCTTTTCCAATAAGTCAACTCTTCGCATGAGGTGGCCAAAGTCCTGGAGTTTCAGCTTTAGCATCATTCCTTCCAAAGAAATCCCAGGACTGATCTTCAGAATGGACCGGTTGGATCTCCTTGCAGTCCAAGGGACTCTCAAGAGTCTTCTTCAACACCACAGTTCAAAAGCATCAATTCGGTGCTCAGCTTTCTTCACAGTCCAACTCTCACATCCATACATGACCACTGGAAAAACCATAGCCTTGACTAGACAGACCTTTGTTGGCAAAGTAATGTATCTGCTTTTGAATATGCTATCTAGGTTGGTCATAACTTTTCTTCCAAGGAGTGTCTTTTAATTTCATGGCTGCAATCACCATCTGTAGTGATTTTGGAGCCTAAAAAAATGAAGTCTGCCACTGTTTCCCCATCTATCTGTCATGAAGTGATGGGACCAGATGCCATGATCTTAGCTAGTATAAGCTAAGATCTTAACCACACAGTGGTTAAGAATATGACCCCCTTGATAAAGGAGAATGGGGAGCTATTTAATGGATACAGAGTTTCAGCTGGCAAGATGAAAAGAGTTCTGGAGATGGGTGGTGATTATGCAACAATGTGAATGTGCTTAATGGTAAACTGTATGTTATACATATCTTACCACAATTAAAAATAATTTTAGAAGTTAACCTTTAAAATGAGAAAGAAAAGAATAGCCTCAGTCTTCAGAGCGCTATGGTCAGCATGGGGAAGGAAAAGCACACCAGGAGATGATGGCTTATCTGGTTTATCCTCATTGTCTACCTGGTTCATTGTAATGGAGTTAAGCTTGAGTCTGTTCATGCAACATTGTTGAGCACGCATGAAATGCTGGACACTCTGGTGAGGACTAGAGATTGTGTCGATGTCCAGTATGGTAGCCATTAGCCACATGTGGCTATTTAAATTGAGATTAAACAAAATTTAAAAGCAATTCCTTAGTCACACCTAGCCACACGTTCCCCTCATTTACTGTGAGGAGGTCAGATGGTGGGCCTACCTTAGCCCCAAACAAGTGAAACATCACTGTGCTTTATCCTGGGGTTTTACTCTAACACCCTCCTGGATTCTTTGCTTTTTGGCCACATCTTATGCCTGATGAGGTCTACAGGACCACCTTTCCTTACAGCCCACTCTTAGAACTCAGTTCTTCTGGGCACTGACACCTGCCCTTAAGGAATTTACAAATGAGAAAGGACTGCGCACTAATACACCACAAAGTTGGTGCGGCAGGATCTGCAGAGACCAAAGGGCATTTAAAGACGTTTATAACAACTGAACAGTAATTCTATGCCTCTTGAGTGTAATAACAAAAAACAGGGCTAGCGCTTCATCTTTGTTTTCTTTTTTTTTAATCTTTTTCTAGTAACTCATTTATATTATAGTTTACAAAAATTATTGATCCATGTGGAATGGAAATTTTTAAAACTTGATCTTTCCCACCCACTTTAAAACCTGGATGCTCTGTGAAGCACTGGTGCAGAGAACAGGTACCATGGGCTTTCAGAGAAGCCAGAGGTGTCACCAGGCTGAGGGGACCAGGAGCAACTTGCAACAGTGAGCATCTGAACTGAGCAGAAAAAGATGAGCAGGATTCTGACAAAGATTCTTTCCTTGGCCACATTTTAGTCAGGCTTCCAAGTCTTCTCTTAGGCCCATCTGTGTACTTCTTTGCAAAATAATTTTAGCAAGAACCTCTTACCCTTGATATATGATCAGGTTCCTTATCCTCCACCGTCTCCCAGATGATTTCTGATTTCTGATTTACTGTGGGTCGGGCTAGCCAGAATCCCTTACCCTTGATGTTTTCTCTTAAGAGTTGTCCATCCACTGACCCCTACCTAATTCTCAATTATAAATTCCCACTGGTTCATGCTCTATTCAGAGCTGAGCCCAATCTCTCCCCTTCACTGCAGAATCCCATTGCAGTGGTCCCTACAACTGTCTACATGGTCCTAGGAAAAGTCTGCCTTCCCAAATTGACAAGTATCATTGAATTTCTTTTCTTTAATAAGTCCAGTTACCACTGGGTCCAGGATTGTCCTTTAAATCTAGGGATAGTTTTGAGGCTGGGCTGTGACCTAGAGACAGATACACTCCAAGCAGTCCCAGGAACTCAGGGGCACCTGCTAGCTCTTTAAGGAACCACACTTGTTTTTTTCACCTCTGGAGGAGGCTTGGATGAGCTGGCTCCTGACCAAAGCAGTAACAATCTATTAGAATTTTTTTTTTTAATAGAAACACTGCAAAGGAAGAAGTTGCCATGGGCTAAACAATAGCATGTTTTAAAAATAAACACCCGAGGGTAAAAGTCTCCTCTGAGGACTCTCTGATTAAGCTACCACCCACTAGAGAACAAAATTTCGTGACAATCTCTCTCCACCTTGCCATTAAGTTGTCAGAATTAACTCTGTTATTGGAAGGCTTTTTTTTTTTTTTTTTGGTCTGGCATTTGATGATGTTTCACAATTGTGACTGGACACATCATCCAAGCAACTCATTGTTGCACTGAGGCATCCTCTTATCCAGATGACCCCTGTCTCTGTCATCGCAGAGACCACTGGCATAGAGAGAGACAAGCACAGACTTTGGTGGGACACTCTAGGCTCAAATCCCAGCTGTCTCCTCCCAGACTCAGTTTCCCCATCTATAAAATGGAGATTTAAAACGTCTCTGCCTATGGCAGAAAGTGAAGAGGAACTAAAAAGCTTCTTGATGAAAGTCAAAGAGGAGAGTGAAAAAGTTGGCTTAAAGCTCAACATTCAGAAAATGAAGATCATGGCATCTGGCCCCATCACTTCATGGCAAATAGATGTGGAAACAGTGGCAGAATTTATTTTTTTGGGCTCCAGAATCACTGCAGATGGTGATTGCAGCCATGAAATTAAAAGATGCTTACTCCTTGGAAGGAAAGTTATGACCAACCTAGATAGCATATTCAAAAGCAGAGACATTACTTTGCCAACAAAGGTCCATCTAGTCAAGGCTATAGTTTTTCCAGTATGGATGTGAAAGTTGGACTGTGAAGAAAGTTGAGCACTGAAGAATTGATGCTTTTGAACTGTGGTGTTGGAGAAGACTCTTGAGAGTCCCTTGGACTGCAGGGAGATCCAACCAGTCCATTCTAAAGGAGATCAGTCCTGGGTATTCATTGGAAGCTGATGCTGAAGCTGAAACTGCAATACTTTGACCACCTCATGCGAAGAGCTGACTCACTGGAAAAGACTCTGATGCTGGGGGGGATTGGGGGCAGGAGGAGAATGGGACGACAGAGGATGAGATGGCTGGATGGCATCACTGACTCGATGGGCGTGAATCTGAGTGAACTCCGGGAGCTGGTGATGGACAGGGAGGCCTGGCGTGCTGCAGTTCACAGTGTCACAAAGAGTTGGACACGACTGAGTGACGGAACTGAACTGGGCCTCCTAAAGGGTAACTATGAGGAGCAAAGTGAACCATGGCATCTTGCACAACAGCTGTTCTGAGGGTTAGAAACAATATCTAGAGCATGCCTAGGATACAGTCAATAGGCTCCATTACTGCTGAATGAAATGATCAATAATGAAGTGTGTCACTGAGCACATGGAAAGCACTTCACAAGTGTTAACTCGTTTGTCCCGTCCATAATCACATGGCCACCAAGGAGATCTTTTTAAAACATCAATCAGGCCATTTCACAAGCAGGTGCAAGCTTCTACTGGCACTTAATATAACACAGGAAATCCTTACCCAGGCTAACAAGGCCCCAAGGGAAGGGCACCTGTCTGCCCTGCAGCGGGGTCCACCAGCCCTATTCTAGAGCCGACTGAGCTCCCTCCAACAAGGCCATTGCCTAGGCTCTTCCCTCTGCTGGACTGTCTCACTCTCCCTTTCTTTTAACTGCTTTTAAGTCTTTTCCTCAGAGCCCTTCCCTGAGTCTCCAGGCTGAATCAGGCTCTCCTCACTCGGCACCACATTCATACCATGTTTCACACTAATACACTCCTTATTTAATGTCTGTCTTTCTCATTAGACTGTAAGCACCCCGAGGGCAGGAGACCTAGCTATCTGTCTAGTCACCAATGTTCACCCAGTGCCTGCACATGGGAGGAACTCCATGAACATGTGTTGATTGAAAGAATAACCAAATCATCTACATATGGCTACCGGGCTCCAGGCAACTCTTCCCAGGCTCTGGTCCTCAGGCAGCAGCAGGTTCCAGAATGGAGCTCGGGAGTCTGTGTCAGTCCCAGGTGCTGCCCTTATGATCTGTGTGATCTTGGAAAACTGGCTTAATCTCCCTTCAACTTCCTGTTCCCTCATCTCTAAAGAAAGAGGTAAGTTCCTACTTATTTTCACTGGATTGCTATGAGGATTAAAAAAAATAAGTTCATTCTTCTCCAGAAAAAACAAGGCTGAGGGCAGGCTATGCTTTCACTCTGTTGATCAGGGCAGCCTGGATTAATACTCCTGGGATGTTAAAAGGGAAAAAGAAAAGGCAGAGGAGAGCATGTAAAATGTTTCCTTGCATGCTTCCCCTATGACATCAGTTTTTCTTAAGAGACATTATTACAAAGAAGTCCCTTTCAATAGGTTCTGTCACCTCCCAGACTATTCTGTGAAGTTAATAAAATTAAACTGGTTCCCAGCAAAATGAACTAAAGGCTCTCACAGCCTTTGTCAGCAGGTTCACATTTGATGTTCAAAATATCTGTCAAGGAGCAGTGGGTAAGTCTCTTGTTTCTTCAGCAACCCAAGAGATGTTTTAACATTTTTTTTAATATCATAAAGGAGAGTGCTATTTGTATTTGGGACCAATTTATCATAAGACCCAATGAGCTTTTACAGGAGGTTTCTTGTTCAATAAGCATTAAACACACCTCAGAGGATCTGCGGAGAAAGCAATGGCACCCCACTCCAGTACTTTTGCCTGGAAAATCCCATGGACGGAGGAACCTGGTGGGCTGCAGTCCATAGGGTCGCTACGAGTGGGATACGACTGAGCGACTTCACTTTCACTTCTCACTTTCATGCATTGGAGAAGGAAATGGCAACCCACTCCAGTGTTCTTGCCTGTAGAATCCCAGGGATGGGGGAGCCTGGTGGGCTGCCGTCTATGGGGTCGCACAGAGTCAAACACGACTGAAGCGACTTAGCAACAGCAGCAGAGGATCTGAGGAGCTCAGCTACTCTCATCAAAGCCTGTGCTTTGACATCGGGATAGCGAACAGCTCAGGGGGACTTTCCTAGCTTTCCACCACAACCTAGTTATTATTGAGCTCTCTCTTTGCTTCTTCTTATCTCAAAAAATTGGTAGCTCGGGTCTCTGGGTTGAAGCTGCTTGTTTGCTGGGGAACTTAACATCCGAGGCAGAGCAAGCCTTTTCCTATTGTTTTCGTTTCCAGAATGAATGCACTGTGTGAACTCACCTGGTTTGGCTTGATTCTAATATTGGCCTTGCAGGTTCTGATGCCAATGTAGGGACTGTCTAGAAACTTCTGATAGTATCAGACAAAAAAGAGTAAATTAAAATTTTTTCTCCTAGGCCTAACTAGTAAAATCTAGTTTTAGCAAGAATCCTGCTAAGTCAGTTTGATCAGAGCCCCAAACCCCCAATATCTGATCACTCTCCATATCTAATCAGGCTGGGTGCTGGAGGGCTGTCCTAGATGCTGCCCTTATAATCTGTGTTATCTTGGGAAACTGGCCTAATCTCTCTTCAACTTTCTATTTCCTCATCTCTAAAGATAGAGGTAAGTTCCTACTTACTTTCACTGAGTTGCTATGAGGATTAAAAATAGGTTCATTACTTCCCCAGAGAAAACAGAAACCATGGCGCTTTCCATGTGCCATGACATATTACGGATAATGATAATACTGTGTCATAGTGCAGAGGTGGCATCTGATTACCCTGGGCTGTCTTTACCAAAACTCCTGTTAGGTCGATTTAGCCAGACTCCTCCTTACCTTTGACGTTTCTTCACAGTAACTTTCCATCCACTGATCCTGCTACCCAGGTCATTGGCCATCATTTCCCACCGCCTCATGCTGCATTCGTTTGGACCTGAACCCTCTCTCTTCCCTGCCCTGCAATGTCCCATTGCAGTGGACCCTCTACCTACTGTGGCAGTCTGGAATAAAGTCTGCCTTACCATCTTGGAGTGTTACTGAATTTTCTTTTAAACAATACTTCTCCACTGAAAGCTTGTTTAGGATGTTCCTTGGCGAGAATGGCACAGGTGGGAGTCACTGCTCTAACTTGTTTCCCCGTGCCTACAAGCTTATGTCCAGAATCCCCAGGAAGGCATACAAACCCCATGAAGCCAGGCCTTCACCTTCCATTCCCTTGCTTCCTCCCCAGGTTTGCAGCCTTCCAGTCAAAGTCTCACTGTCCTCCCAAGATTCTGAGCTTTCTCCTATTTTCTTCTGCCTAGAATGCCTGCCACTTCATCTGATTCCTCTCTCTTCTTCAAAACTCCACCCAATGTCCCTTCCTGCATCCTCATTCCCAGAAAGACTTATCACAGAGCATTGCAAATGTAGTCTCCTTTTCTTGAAGAACTGGACATCTGTGTCTTGTGTGCCCAGCATACAGCCTGGGACATTGAAGATACGAAGGAATGAACGAATGTCTTCCAGGTCCATGTATTCAACTTATGAGATTCCTTAGAATCCCTGCATGATTTCTCATTTTTTCTTAACAGGAGAAAAATATACACATTTATTTAATACAAGTCTTATGTGACACGGAAGCCATCATAAAGAATTAAGTTCCAAAGAAATGGTGAAAGTACTTGCTTTTGTATTAGGTTGACAAAGAGAGGCAATTGTGGAAAAGTGACTAAACTATATGAGGCTCCCTTTTTTTTTTTCTTTAAAGAAACAAAACCATGTTAACTCAGTTGAACAGAGCTGTGAACCAGTCTAGTACTGGTTTAGGAAGAAGGAAAGCTCATTCATGGTGAGTTCTCTGGGCTTCACTATGTCAGAGACTGAAGCAGGGAATATTTATCTCTTGTCATTTCTCTCTTTGTTACTGTGGCAACAAGTGGCACATTCATTATGGGAACTCCATTCCTTATGTACACAATGTATCCCTTCCTTCTTTGGAGAAAAGGCACTGTAGAAAACCAATTATTATAATAAGTCTTCTGGCTTCAACAGCTGTGTTCTAATGCAACAAAAATTTCTGGTCTTAGGGAAATGTTTAATTTGTGTGTGCAAAGTTGTTTAGGACATCTTATCTTCTTGGTTCCCAAACAAGGTTGGGAAAAAATGAAGGAAGTGTTTCTTGGAATGCAGGCAGAATACAGTGGTTCTAGATAGTGCAAATGAGGTAAGATGTTCATGTATGATTTTAAGCTCCAGCAGGAAGTTTTACATTTATAATCATCTTGAATTGGCAGTTTTCGTAGAGACGGAACTATATTAAAAACAAACAAACAAACAAAAACCGATGTTTCAAGAAAAGCAAGCGTACTTTCCCCCCAGAGCTGAAGTTGATGGTGGATGCTCTTAGCTACCTAACAGCAAGCTGTTCAGCCAAATGATGTGTGCATCTTCACCTCTTATACCTTCTTGCCAACAAGGGACTCACGGACCAGCAGAAGACCTGAGGTCCATGACCAGGTGGCTGGAGGAAACATCAGTCCCTCATAGGATTAGCTTGTTTTCACACGGTTAACCAGTGTTTGCTGAATTAAACTGAACCTGTTTCAGGGAGGCACATGGAATGATTCTTTCTATTGGAGGTGTGGATGGCTTCCCAGGACACAGACACTTATGGTAAATGAATACATATTCTTAAAAAAAAAAAAAATGCCCTCCCCAGCCTAAATAGCACAAAGATGTCACCTGCGAAATCTGAATTTAAAAATGGGGGGGGGGGCGGTTCTCCAAATACCTTGAGATGTCACTTTATCTGCTCCATCCTCCATTCTTCAGTGTCTCTTCAGGGCATTTACACTCACCGCTTGGTATGAGTAGCATTTTCTTCGGATATTGGTTTGTCACTCAGATTCCAGCTCAATTACTGTATCTTGAGAGTCAGAATCTAGTCTTATCTTCTATTTTGCCAGAGTTCAGCTGCCAGCTTGTCTCCTATTCTTTTTTTTTTTGTAAATAAATGTTTTATTGGCAGTGCACCCAGGCCCAATCACTGACATATTGTCTATTGCTGCCTTTCTGTGATACCCAGTTGGAGAGTTGGACAGGGACCATATGGCTCAAAAAGTCTTGAATATTCACTTATCTGGCCCTTTACAAAAAAACCTTCCGGATTCTTGCTTGTAGGGAAACCTATTCCCACATATATTCTGATAAATACCATTTGTATTTAAGCCTTAATAAATGCTGTTTATCTCTAAGCCTTAGTTAAACCCCAAACGAGGAACCTCTCTCTGCCCCTGGAGGTGAGATCAGATTGTTGTTGTTCCAGCTTCTGCATCAGGGGAGTAAGACAGCTTCCTGTGAGGATGCTTGGGGAATCTCTTGGAACAGGAGGCAAGGAGTCGTTTCATTCCTGTGCTGGGTATTAAAGAAAATGTGACCTAAATTTAAACTCACTGGCTTATTAAGACCTGGGCCAGGATTTCCACACTTCTCAGGCATGTTCATAAGCCATCTCCCCTGCTATTTTGCTGGCTGTGGGATACAAATACAGCTTACAGACCTTAATGCTCATGGGGTCAAAGTGCAGATATTCTGCATGTGGCATGGGTGTATCCTTCAGGATATAAATTAAGGGTAGGATTCTGCTAGTACCTAAACTCTCTGCCTCTAAGAATGCCTTGAGATGATGTCCATTGTGCCTTCTCTCTTTGTGTCTGTGTGTGTTAAAGCAAGTTCCAGACATTATGTCATTTCCATCCCTACAGAATCCTACACTTAAAAAAACAAGATCAGTTTCTTATATAATTAAATGCCACTATCAGCACTATCAACAATTTCTTTTGTTAAATTAAAACCTTTCACTTATATATTTATTTTTGGCCACACCACACAGCACGTGAGACTAGTTCTCAGACCAGGGATCGTACCCAAGCTCCCTCCACTGGCAGCACAGAGACTTAACCACTGGACTGCCGGGGAAGTCCCTCAAAAATTTCTTGATACCACTTAATAACCAGTCTATATTCAAATTTCCTTGATTAATGTGACGGCTTATCACATGAAGAGAGATTCTCCCTGTTTAAAAAAAAAAAAGCTATAAAGTAGTTTGATGTCAGCAGAGGCTATGATGGCAGAGGTTTTGTTACTTTGTTAATTTGGCAAGATTATGCATAAATACAGATTATTCGTCTCAGGTTTTACTCTCTCTCTGCCACTGATTTATGTATCCTTAGGGCACTCACTCAGCTCTCCCCTGGTTCCAGCATGAATTCTCCTTTGTCCTAATAAAGGTATGAAATAAGCTCTTGATCTGCTGGATTTATAAAGGCTTTTGAAACTTGAAAGCTGCGCTTCCTGTGTATTTTCCACAGCCATGTTCAGCTTCATCCTCCTGGCTCTGTGCTGGGTTGGGAGGCTGAGGATCACTGCAGGGTTTGGGGGAAGGACCACATACCAGGTAAAGGTGGTGCTGAGCTCAGGGGCAGGGGCAGAGCTGGGGAGCAGAGGGCAGGGAGACTACCAGAGGCAAGGCTGGAGGGGTACAGAGCAGAATCCATCTCACCTACTTCTTCTGGAAGGAATGAAGGGAAGAAGGAAGGAAAGAAAGGGAGGGCGGGGAAGGAAGGAAAAAAGAAGATAGAAAATACAAAACAAAAAAACAGAAAAATAGTGTGTGTTTGCCTTTAAAACATAAAAGAAAGCTCAGTGGTCATTTTTTCTTACTAACTGAATCTAATCATTGTTAGCCATTTGGTTTTGGTCCTAACTTTTAAAAGTGTATATAAATTTTAATAAAGTTTGTATTGTACACAATATCTTATCTAATTTATTTTATTCTCCTACTTTATGTTGTAACAGGAACATTTTCAACCTTCATTAAATATGTTTCCAAAACAAAGTTTTTAATAGGTGCATAGAATCCTAACTTATGGGTATAATATACATTTAGATTGCCTATAATTTCTCACCATTATACAAACGAATATTACCATGAACACCCTTGTACCTAAATCTTTGAACCTATCTCTGATGATTTATGTTAAATTCATCAGAATAGAAATGTGAGGTAGAAAGATCAGAACATGTTCCAAACTTCTCCCCAGAAAGTTGGTTCCAATTATACAGTAACTGAGTGATTGAGCCTGTTTTCCCATAACCTTGCCTTAGTACTGTTATTTTTTCCTTTTAATCTGAAAATTTAAAACACAAATTATCATCATTGTACCTATTCCTGCTTTGTTCATGTCCTTTGAATCTTTGACCATTTTATCACTTTATGTCGAAAGAATGGATAGTGTTTAACTGTGGGATTTGGTGAGGGAAAAGTGTAAAAATTTCCAGATTTGTGTTACACCTTCAAAAAGCAGCTGGGCTATGCAAGTGGAACGCAAATTATTTTCCTAGATTATTTGCAAAGCTGAGCTAGCACTCAAAACAGACTGCAAAAATCTTACTTGTTATCAAATGCCAAGTACATATTCTCAACATCTAATATTATCGAACTAATATATTCACACAGTATTGTTATCTTTTCGTATAAAATCTGGCTTACTGCATGGATTTTGGATTTTCTGCCTAATCTGGATCAACTTTCCATACCTTCCTCCATAGATATAAGTATCAATCACCAAGTAGTTTATGAACCTTTGTGCAACTGCATGCAAAATACAGTACATATGTACAGCTTTGAAAATTTTTCTTGGGAGAGAGTCCAAAGCTTTCATCATGTTCTCAAAAGACCCTAAGTAAAGATTACAGCTCTTTGATATGGAGAAAATTCTAAGGGTTTATAGAACAGCCATCTCCACAGGAGAAGGCAGGTAATGTGAATGAGTAAAGTGGATGAGGTATTGGGCACTAGGGAGTGACAGGAACTGTGGCATCTCACATGCGTTTGCACCAACTAAACATAGTAGCTGTTTCTCAGCTCCAAACCACTGTAGTGTGTGGGGAACTGGCCCCAGTGTTTCCTGATCTTATTATTTTTTTTTTTCAGAAGAAGCCAGAAATATGGATGTTTACATGAAGTCTTCCAAATTTTAAATGCCTCCAATAATTTGAAGTTAAACAAATAATCATTATATGGTACAAATGACTGGTCTGCTGATCTGGTCCTCTGGCTGCAGGCCCTAAAAGAAATCAAGCATTTCAAAACATAATTATATTCTCTTTAGGTCTATAATAAGCCGAGAACACCAAGACCACTTAAGAACTAGGCTTCCAGTGGACTCTGGTCTGATTGGAGTTTGGCACTTCAAAAGTTCAATGGCTAAATCTATAGCTGAAGCAATGCAGTTGCTGAAAGCCCAGCCAATGTCCAGTACTCTACAGAGATCAGCCCTACATCTCTTTAGTGGCAGTAGAGAAAAATGTTCTAGAAGAGGATATGTCAAGAACCCTAATGGCACGGTTATATAAAACTGTGATTTTCAAGTTGGCAATACTAGCAATTGCTGCATTTTACCTACTGCCAGAATGAGAAAAAGACAAGAAAGTATGGAAGCCACAGAGGAGCTAACCATACCCGGACGAATGACATTTTTATAAAGCCAATTAATCTCTACCTACATAAGGGAGTGTGTTCTATAAAGATACCCTGCAACATAATTCATAAGGGAAAAATCATTTCCAAATTCAAGTGTATCACAAGTTCAGGTTTAAAAACACCAGGCTCTTGAAATACAGTACCAACCCATTATTAAACCTTTCCCACAACATGTGACTACTGGTCCCTGGGCAGATTTCCAGGGCACATATGTAGTAGGTTCTGAGTTCTGTGGAGGAGTGAAAGTGAGTGAGAAGAGGGGACAGAGGACCCTGCAGGCTGAAAGGCCAGAGGCATGATGGCTGCAGCTGAGAAACAAATGCGTAAACTACAGAAAACATGATCCAAACTGATAACCGCATTTTGCCTGAGGATGCTGGAGGACATGAAAGAAAGGAAAGTGAAAAGGAAGTCGCTCAGTTGTATCAGACTCTTTGTGACCCCATGGATTGTAGCCCACCAGGCTCCTCTGTCCATGGGATTCTCCAGGCAGAAATACTGGAGTGGGTTGCCATTTCCTTCTCCAGGGGATCTTCCTGACCCAGGGACTGAACCTGGGTCTGCTGCATTGCAGGCAGATGGTTTACCCTCTGAGGCACCAGGGAAGCCCGATAGCTGACATGGCAGTGACCAAATACGCCCTTTTTTTTTTCCTTCTTCACGAGACATTCTACAGCTGGTCAAATGAATTTCTGAGCTGTGGTTGACAGTGCTACAGTCAAAGCAATGCCACTTCATGAATAATGAAATATTTCACTCAAGAAAATCTGTACTTTCCAAGGGAGGTATATGTGTGTATATGGTATACTAGATGCATTTTGATTTTTTCCTTAATAAGAACAACTCAGCTGATTAGATGGCTCCTTAAATAATCACAGAGAACATCAGTTTTCTAAAGGTACCTGTAATCATGCTGGATACAATTAATGGTAAAATGACGAGTTTCAGCATTCTCATCAGAATCTCTCCAGGAAAGGAAAAGTAGAATTTCTCCAGGTTAGACAGCTTGCTGTATTCTCGAACCAAGACTCCTATAACAATCCCTAAGAAAAACAATGATTGGGAAGAAGAAAGGAACAACGTTAGATTTTCCTGGGTATAAATTGCTATGAAAAAATATCCCCCAATACAATTTTTAGTTGCAAGAAAAATAATTTTGATGATCTTGAGTTGGCAAATATTAGACTTAAAAAACAAATTGCATTTTAAAAGGTAATAAGTAAATCTGTAAAAAGTAAAATTCATGTGAAAGCTTTTTTTCATCTCCTTTGTTCCCCTTCAATTATATTATCATGACAAAACATCAAAGAATACTTTGAGAAAGAAAAAGAAAAGTTCAATCTTAGCCAGCCCAGTATAACAATTGTTTTATATACCACTTTAATTGTCTATCTACAGATATTTTACATATTTTATACTTTACATATCAGTTTGTATTTTTCTCATATTCTTTTAATAAAATTTTAGTAATTACTCTTCTCTTTTTATAGAAGTAGAGTTGATTTACAATGTGTTACTTTCACAGCAAAATGATTCAATTATACATATTTTTCAGCTTACTTTCCCTTACAGGTTATTGCAAGACATTGAGTATAGTTTCCTGTGCTATATGGTAGGTTCTGCTAAGTCGCTTCAGTCATGTCTGACTCTGTGCGACCCCATAGACGGCAGCCCACCAGGCTCCTCCGTCCCTGGGATTCTCCAGGCAAGAACACGGGAATGTCCTTCTCCAATGTCCTTCTCCAATACAGGAAAGTGAAGAGTGAAAGTGAAGTTGCTCAGTAGGTTGGTTATCTATTTTAAATATAGTAGGGAAATGTTTAATATTAAGAAAGAGTATGCATTCTCTGAAAGCTTGCTTTAATACAATGTCAGTATGAACTCTTTCACTTGTGAGATGACTCTGACAACTAAAATTCACAAATTTTAAGTATTTCTTCATCTTCCCAGTTCAAATAACATCCAATTGCCCTATTCCACTTTATTCCCATCAACTGTCACTCCCTACTACCTTCTATTAATCAAGAAAGAAAACTCACACATCTTTTTTTTCCTTCATCAACCTCTGATGGATGACATGCTAATTGGAAGTAAAATGACTAGAGGGCAGGAACATTCAGGAAGGATATAACCCTGGATATGTTAATTTGCAAATGCAAATAATTAGTATGTGAAAATTTAGAGTTATTTGCGTATAGTTAAGAACACTAGAGCAAACGAAGAGATGTGAATTATAACCAATAGTAGAGTTTTCACTTAAATTCTGGTATACTTCTTATGCCCACTGTGCTGTGCTGTGCTTAGTCGCGTCTGACTCTTTGCGACCCCATGGACTGGCCTGCCAGGCTCCTCTGTCCATGGGGATTCTCAATACTAGAGGGGGTTGTCATGCCCTTCTCCAGGGGATCTTCCCAACCCAGAGATTGAACCCAGGTCTCCCACATTGCAGGCAGATTCTTTATCATCTAGGCCACCAGGGAAGCCCATAAGTAACCTTATATGAAACATTTATAAGTTACATTAGATAAGCAACCTTATCTTTAGCTTTTATTTTCCTACATATTCCACCTTTGCCTTGATCTCTATTTTATACATATGTTATTGAATGTATTTTTGATCAGCCATTTTAAATTATTTTTGGAGCAAACATATACACATAAACATTTTTGAAATTGCAGTTAAAACAAACAAAAAGCCTCTATTTTTGATCCTTTTTGATACAGATTTCAAAACTTAAGCGTTAGAGACTCTAGAATGGTTAAGAACACCAAGGATTCAAAGTATTTTAAGCAAATATTAAAAGCATGTTGTGTTTACTACTTACTTAATTAGCTATGTTCAGCTGTTCTATATGGAACGTAAATATATTGTTCTGTAAGGATGCTCTGTGGTGTTCAGTGCTTTAAACAAATAAACAGAAAAACCAGATACACTCTCTCTTAGTATTCAGGTTGTTTCAAGTAAAATTTTGGCTTGTATGTCAAAGAAAGCTCTGTATGTAAAAATAAAGGAGATGTGTCTGTGCTTAAAAACCAGCCACAAAAGCAGTCTGTTGGGTAGCAAAAGAACCTATGTGCTCCCATCTTAGGGTTTATATTACCAACGATTAACTGTGCCTCTAATCATCTCCACCCCAAATGAATGCAAGGCAGTTAGAAAGAAATGTACTTGCTATTTTTCAGCCTTTAACCAGATATGGGTTTTTAATGGTAGAGATAAAAAGAGTCTCCACAAGGAGTCATTTAAAAGCAATCAAAGGTGACAAGAACAATGAATAAGTTACTGTATTTAGTAATGAAACTTTCTATCAAACTTGTTCTTGAAGTTGAATATCACAAATTATATTCCGATATTTGCTGACTGAAAGGAGAACACAAACACTAACCAAGACTTGGAAAAGCAGTTGGGAGATTCTCTCTGGGCCAGAGATGTCATCCCAGGACCCTCAAGAACAAAAAATACTGGTGAATGACCTCAGCCAGGAGTTAACATTTGTGAGTGGATGTACTATGCCTTGGTCTCAAACACATTTGGAAAAATGAGAGGGAGGATAAGAGAAAAATCACTGGAAGATTTGCCAGGTTCCAAGATGAAGCCAGGATTTCACAGTGTACATCCTTCCCTACCCTTTTCCAGAGTCAGAATCTTGGAATGGATGAAGGAACATGGAGAGGTTTATCCATAGCCAAGGGCTGCTGGGATTAAGTGCCCACCCAGGGGTACACAGGTCAGATGCACATGGTAGGGCGACTCCCAAACCAGAGAAGATGAAGCTCAAGGACCTTCCTGAATGGCATATCTATACAGAGGCCTTCAGCAGGTCCAAGAAGTAAGCCCAAAGGTACAATTGTTACCTAGATGGTTGTAGCCCTTTAATTACCAGGAACTCATTCTTAGGCTGCTTTTCCCCACACAGGCAGGAAGATCCCAAGCGGGTACTAAGATGGTTGGGAAGTATATGGTACTAGGAGAGCAGGTTCGAGTTCTGGTTCCACCACCTACAAAGTACAGAACTTGGGTCATGACTTTAACTTCTCCTGTTGTCGACTGGTGGGATTGGAGGTAGGGCACAAGGGCTGCCCTCAAAGGTGCCTTCAGAGGGCCAAGATGCTGTGATCATCTCTGAGTCGTAGTATCCTCAATTTTAAAATAGGATAGCTCATTGGCTCCTGGAGAGCTGGCCATGTTTTTTACATGAAATGTAAATACATTGGTAAAACAAGGAAGGGATAAGCTAGGGAGGAAAACAAGACCATAGCTAGAAATTTCTTCTTCCAGTTTAGAACCTTAAGCTTAAAAGAGAAGAGGAGGACTTCTCCGGTGGTCCAGTGGTTAAGAATCTGCTTGCCAATGCAGGGGTGATAGGTTCCACCCCTTGTCCAAGAAGATCCCACAGGCTGCGGAGCAAGCCCATGTACTACAACTACTGAACCTGTACACTCTAGAACCCGTGCTCTTCAACAAGAGTAGCCACCGCAGTGAGCAGCCCATGCACCGTAATGAAAGTCCACATGCAGCAACAAAGACCCAGCACAGACAAAATAATGTTTTTTTCTTTTCCTTTTTTATTTTTTTTATCTTAAACAGAATATTTTAGATGTTTGATATTGGAAATATGGTCAACTATCATAAAAGTATTTCTCTTCACAAAAATTCCATATATTAAGGATTTACACAATCCAGGGGAAAAAAAAATCTAGAAATTTGCCTGAGAAAGCAATCTAAAACGGCTTTCCAAAATCTTGACTAGAGGTGTCATACTCTGCAATAAAATGCTTGAGTTCTTCAACACACCGTTCACCGATTTCATGTAAATTCTGTCTCAATGCAAACTGTATAGACTTTTCTAGTGAAGGATCTTTTTCAATCAGCATTTTCACAACCATCCCAAAAGTTTCACAGTCTTGTCGGTAAACCTGTTCAATCTCTTTGGTTTTTTTTGCTATTGCTTTAGAGCGACTGGTTAGCTGACTGTCCNTCATCTAGGCCACCAGGGAAGCCCATAAGTAACCTTATATGAAACATTTATAAGTTACATTAGATAAGCAACCTTATCTTTAGCTTTTATTTTCCTACATATTCCACCTTTGCCTTGATCTCTATTTTATACATATGTTATTGAATGTATTTTTGATCAGCCATTTTAAATTATTTTTGGAGCAAACATATACACATAAACATTTTTGAAATTGCAGTTAAAACAAACAAAAAGCCTCTATTTTTGATCCTTTTTGATACAGATTTCAAAACTTAAGCGTTAGAGACTCTAGAATGGTTAAGAACACCAAGGATTCAAAGTATTTTAAGCAAATATTAAAAGCATGTTGTGTTTACTACTTACTTAATTAGCTATGTTCAGCTGTTCTATATGGAACGTAAATATATTGTTCTGTAAGGATGCTCTGTGGTGTTCAGTGCTTTAAACAAATAAACAGAAAAACCAGATACACTCTCTCTTAGTATTCAGGTTGTTTCAAGTAAAATTTTGGCTTGTATGTCAAAGAAAGCTCTGTATGTAAAAATAAAGGAGATGTGTCTGTGCTTAAAAACCAGCCACAAAAGCAGTCTGTTGGGTAGCAAAAGAACCTATGTGCTCCCATCTTAGGGTTTATATTACCAACGATTAACTGTGCCTCTAATCATCTCCACCCCAAATGAATGCAAGGCAGTTAGAAAGAAATGTACTTGCTATTTTTCAGCCTTTAACCAGATATGGGTTTTTAATGGTAGAGATAAAAAGAGTCTCCACAAGGAGTCATTTAAAAGCAATCAAAGGTGACAAGAACAATGAATAAGTTACTGTATTTAGTAATGAAACTTTCTATCAAACTTGTTCTTGAAGTTGAATATCACAAATTATATTCCGATATTTGCTGACTGAAAGGAGAACACAAACACTAACCAAGACTTGGAAAAGCAGTTGGGAGATTCTCTCTGGGCCAGAGATGTCATCCCAGGACCCTCAAGAACAAAAAATACTGGTGAATGACCTCAGCCAGGAGTTAACATTTGTGAGTGGATGTACTATGCCTTGGTCTCAAACACATTTGGAAAAATGAGAGGGAGGATAAGAGAAAAATCACTGGAAGATTTGCCAGGTTCCAAGATGAAGCCAGGATTTCACAGTGTACATCCTTCCCTACCCTTTTCCAGAGTCAGAATCTTGGAATGGATGAAGGAACATGGAGAGGTTTATCCATAGCCAAGGGCTGCTGGGATTAAGTGCCCACCCAGGGGTACACAGGTCAGATGCACATGGTAGGGCGACTCCCAAACCAGAGAAGATGAAGCTCAAGGACCTTCCTGAATGGCATATCTATACAGAGGCCTTCAGCAGGTCCAAGAAGTAAGCCCAAAGGTACAATTGTTACCTAGATGGTTGTAGCCCTTTAATTACCAGGAACTCATTCTTAGGCTGCTTTTCCCCACACAGGCAGGAAGATCCCAAGCGGGTACTAAGATGGTTGGGAAGTATATGGTACTAGGAGAGCAGGTTCGAGTTCTGGTTCCACCACCTACAAAGTACAGAACTTGGGTCATGACTTTAACTTCTCCTGTTGTCGACTGGTGGGATTGGAGGTAGGGCACAAGGGCTGCCCTCAAAGGTGCCTTCAGAGGGCCAAGATGCTGTGATCATCTCTGAGTCGTAGTATCCTCAATTTTAAAATAGGATAGCTCATTGGCTCCTGGAGAGCTGGCCATGTTTTTTACATGAAATGTAAATACATTGGTAAAACAAGGAAGGGATAAGCTAGGGAGGAAAACAAGACCATAGCTAGAAATTTCTTCTTCCAGTTTAGAACCTTAAGCTTAAAAGAGAAGAGGAGGACTTCTCCGGTGGTCCAGTGGTTAAGAATCTGCTTGCCAATGCAGGGGTGATAGGTTCCACCCCTTGTCCAAGAAGATCCCACAGGCTGCGGAGCAAGCCCATGTACTACAACTACTGAACCTGTACACTCTAGAACCCGTGCTCTTCAACAAGAGTAGCCACCGCAGTGAGCAGCCCATGCACCGTAATGAAAGTCCACATGCAGCAACAAAGACCCAGCACAGACAAAATAATGTTTTTTTCTTTTCCTTTTTTATTTTTTTTATCTTAAACAGAATATTTTAGATGTTTGATATTGGAAATATGGTCAACTATCATAAAAGTATTTCTCTTCACAAAAATTCCATATATTAAGGATTTACACAATCCAGGGGAAAAAAAAATCTAGAAATTTGCCTGAGAAAGCAATCTAAAACGGCTTTCCAAAATCTTGACTAGAGGTGTCATACTCTGCAATAAAATGCTTGAGTTCTTCAACACACCGTTCACCGATTTCATGTAAATTCTGTCTCAATGCAAACTGTATAGACTTTTCTAGTGAAGGATCTTTTTCAATCAGCATTTTCACAACCATCCCAAAAGTTTCACAGTCTTGTCGGTAAACCTGTTCAATCTCTTTGGTTTTTTTTGCTATTGCTTTAGAGCGACTGGTTAGCTGACTGTCCTCGAACAATTCTATGCCATCTGTTGCATTTGACTCAGGTTCTACTGGATGGTCAATGAACAATGGTGCTGTGGATACCGCCTCATATTCAGAAATTTCAGGTAAGTTACTTTCATCTGCCTTCTCTAGCTTTTCAGTGGCCCACTTGCTTACGGCTTCAGCAAGTTCCTTTTCAGTTAGCCTACTGGGTTTGTCTAATACCTTTGATGAAGCAACTGCTGAAGAACTTGAGGGTGAAGTGTCTCTTGATGTTTTCAAAGGCTGAACAGGTCTTTCTTTACCTCTTTCTGGCTTTCCTTCGTTCTGCCGTTTGTAGCAGGCACCAGTACGCACGGACTTTCGATGTTGAGACTGATGGAAAGAATATGTTTTGCTTCTTTCTGGAAAGTAACTTCTACTGCTGACACTGGAGCCAGATCTGTTGTGTGGAGAATCCTTTCGGCCTACAGGTGATTCTCTGAAAATAGGAGTGTCTCTTTTATGAGGTGACCGGTCTCTCACATGATGGGAGGAGTAGAAATTTTTTCTTCTAAAGCTGTCTCTCATGTCCCTGTATTCAGGCTGTCGGCTTGCAGAATGATCATCTCTCGTCCACCTACAGCCAGATTCATCTCCTCTATGAGGTGGACCACTTCTTCGATCATGAGAAAAACTGCGGCCCTCGTCACAGCCTCGGTAATCAACGTGACTGTAATATCTATTGTAGCTTCCTTCACCAGGTCTGTCTAGCGGTGGTGGTTTCTTTGGCACATCAACTACTCTACGGTAGCCATCCTGACAGTTAACAACAGCCAACATGGCCAAAAACAAATTAGTGGGGTTAAGGGGTTGGTTAGCTTTTTGGAGTGTCTTTTCCGCCTCCTGAGTCAACTTCTTGAGTTGACCCCACGTTGGAGGGCTGGCCGCGCGCGTTGCCATCGTGAAGGTTCTCTTCGTGGAGAGCTCCTGGAACTGACGCACCAACGGGTCGCTCGTGACCTTGCTTCACAAGTCGGGATGGCACCCAAAAGGGAGAGGAATACTGGGGTGACTTCAAGAAGGTACTCTTTCTCTTGAAAGTCTTTCATAGTCATCGTCCCTCAGACCACATTTCATCTCCTCTGTAAGCCACGAATCTGGGCCGCCTGGAGATCCCGTCAACGTAGACGTCCGCTCGTCGCCGTGCTCCCGGGGAGGCACTTCCGGCGCGGCACTTCCGGCGCACACTGTTTTTTTTTTTTTTAAATAGAAAAGATACACAGGATGTCATTGTTTTATGCCCATGTTGTCTCAAACAACAATTGCCAGTCCAGTAGCCCTATTTTGGAGGTAATGGGATGATTTGTTTTCCTGCAAAATTTATTTAAAAACTATTGTTTATGAAATAATTCTGGAGATCAAAATAAAAGGTCATAATTAATTGCACCAACCTATCCACTCCCTTCCCCTCACCATTTCCCAGGTCCTACCCAAACTGTGTTCCTATGCATGTGTGTTTTTTTAAGTACTGCAATCTAGCAGATAACTCAACATCCTGCCCTATTAAATACTGTCCAGCAGAAGAGAATAAGTAATTTTAATTTTAAACAAAACAAAAAGAAGCAAAATCTCACCACGGTTCTTTCAACAAAGAATGGGAGCAGTTTGCAAGCTGCGAGGCATCAGTGTATGGTGAGGAAGGAGGGGCTGAGGGCAGGAGGCACAGGCCCTGTACTGTTCTTCCAGCAACATACACTGCCTGGGTGGCTAGCAAGGGCCGAGGGAGGGCCTTTCCTCCTCGGTCCAGGATCTGGCAGCTGAATCAGTGGCTGTGAAGCCTGATTTGTCCACAATCAAAGGCACTTGTGGAAATCCACTCCCAGCCAAGAGTGAGTCCTTAGGGAAGCCAGTGTGGCCTCTGAAACGTCAGCTGCAGGATGCCACCCAGAGTTCACAGGGCCTTCATGCTCTTCCTGCTCGCTCCACAGGGGCACTACCCAATCTTTGTTCTTACGCACATGTGTTCTTCACAGTTATATAAAAATTAACCTGGGGATAGTAGCTGAATTGGATTTGATTCAGATTTATAAAAACAGCATTGTTCCTGTTTTAGGGTATTTGCAGAAAAGAGATTAAAATCTTCTGTGGTTTTTAATCAAAGCTCCAGAATAGTTCTGTGGTTCACAGATTGAATCTGTCTTGATTAAATAAGAACTATTGGCAAAGGAAAATACATTTTTAATTACCACTGAAATAGTTATCTAGCCATCCTGTCATGTTATGTACCATTTTAAGCACTAGATTAAGCCCCTTGGAAGCTAATCTGAGTGTTGATAACCAGAAAATAAAATGTATGGGATGAATAAAATTATTAACAAATGGCTTGGGATACACTGAGCCTCCCTGGTAGCTCAGTGGTAAAGAACATGCCTGTCAAGGCAGGAGACGCAGGTTCTATGCCTGGGTTGGGCAGATCTCCTGGAGAAGAAAATGGCAACTCATTCCAGTATTCTTGCCTGGGAAATCCCATGGACAGAGGAGACTGGCAGGCTACAGTCCATGGGGTCGCGAAAGAGTTGGACTTCGTGACTAAGCAACAGCAACACGCATACTCGGAATAGATAGGAGGACAGTTTCTCTATCCTATACTTCCACTGAAATATACCTGCCCCTTTTCTCATCTTTTCCTTTGGATCTGAGTAGCTTCAACAATATAAGCTCTTTACATGAACTCTGACACAAAACACAGATACCCGTGTGTCTATAAAACTTTTATTTTTAAGCCTTAAAAAATATATGTACTGCATAAGCAATATTCTAACAACTCTACTGGAAATCAAAAGTGTTAAAAATTTACCCACAATCTCAACTCAAATACATGTAAAGTGAAATTTTTTTCATTTTTCATACGCTACTGAGTTGGCCAAGCAGTTCGTTTGGGGGTCCTTTATCTCAGTTTGCCAACTGTGGACTGAACTCAGGACACAGCAGTGAAAGCCTGGAATCCTGAACACTAGGCCACCAGTGCTGCACCCAGTGCAGCAGGTAGCGATCGAAAGCAGTCGACGTACAGTTTGGGAAAAAGAAACTAGAGGCAGAATTAAAGTTTTAAAGATGGGATCAGGGGACTCAAGACCTCTTGGATCAACAGCCTTGTTCCTCGGAGCCGCATCACTTTAATTTAGTGTCTTGGCAAGCAGAAAGTGTCTATTGTGCTCCATTGAAGGCAGCCTCCTGTGTCCCTAGTCATGTCTCCCATTTTATTGATTACTTTAAACTATCTTTGTTATTTTATTGTACAAGGGCTATCACCTAGCTGGAGGTCATAGACCTGCACACGCCTTGGGAAAACATCTTAGTGTGTGCACTGCAGTGTTCCAAGGGACACACAATGTTTTTCCTTAGCTTAGCAGGGTATAACAACCCCAACTAATCAACTCAATGTATTTTTACTTGGGTTATGCTGTATTGCTATATTTTGCTTTTATTCTTTTCCCATGGTGATTTTCTCATGGCTTAGCCAGAGCAACAGGCGGCTGACTATTAACCCCTGCACAACAGGGAACTCCCCCACTGAGTTCAATTCCATTGAGTTTTCAATTCCATTGTCTCTAAGTTTCATTTCTGGAAGTTACTGTATCCTTTTCACAGTATCATTTTTCTGCTTTCTATTTTCTATTTCATCTGTTTCTTTTTAATCACTTTAAACATATTTACTACAACTAAAAAGCCTTTTGATGAAAGTGAAAGAGGAGAGTGAAAAAGTTGGCTTAAAGCTCAACATTCAGAAAACGAAGATCATGGCATCCAGTCCCATCACTTCATGGGAAATAGATGGGGAAACAGTGGAAACAGTGTCAGACTTTATTTTTGGGGGCTCCAAAATCAAATCAAATCAGATGGTGATTGCAGCCATGAAATTAAAAGACACTCCTTGGAAGAAAAGTTATGAGCAACCTAGATAGCAAATTCAAAAGCAGGGACATTACTTTGCCAACAAAGGTCCATCTAGTCAAGGCTATGGTTTTTCCAGTAGTCATGTATGGATGTGAGAGTTGGACTGTGAAGAAGGCTGAGCGCCGAAGAATTGATGCTTTTGAACTGTCGTGTTGGAGAAGACTCTTGAGATTCCCTTGGTCTGCAAGGAGATCCAACCAGTCCATTCTGAAGGAGATCAGCCCTGGGATTTCTTTGGAAGGAATGATGCTAAAGCTGAAACTCCAGTACTTTGGCCACCTCATGCGAAGAGTTGACTCATTGGAAAAGACTCTGATGCTGGGAGGGATTGGGGGCAGGAGGAGAAGGGGACGACCGAGGATGAGATGGCTGGATGGCATCACTGACTTGCTGGACGTGAGTCTGAGTGAACTCCGGGAGTTGGTGATGGACAGGGAGGCCTGGCATGCTGCGATTCATGGGGTCGCAAAGAGTCGGACATGACTGAGCCACTGAAGTGAACACTTTCAGACTGTTGCATCATGTCCAGTTTTTGTATTGTCTTGCTTGTGTCATTTCCTTATGTGATTTGTAATCTTTGATTGTAGATTTGTCTTTTGGGAAGGGGGTTGGCTTTCCATGGATGTGAAATTGTCCCTATACATCATAGGACACCTGTTTCTCCTGGGAGTTTAGGAGTTTTAAGGTCACGAGGAAAGTCCTCCTATATTCTGTGCTGGTGTAAATTTAGATTACACAACCAGGTAAGTATATGCCTGAGTTTTAATTTTCTCATGGGTGCCTCTCTTCTTTACTTTTAGACATGGGCAGAAGGCAGCTTTCTTGAGGTTTCCCTGGTCACAGGGTAAAATTTTTCTGGTCTTCTTTCTAAGCATAATGAAGGGAAAATTGCTCAGTTGTGTCTGACTCTTTGCGACCACATGGACTATACAGTCTGTGGAATTCTCTAGGCCAGAATACTGGAGTGGGTAGCCTTTCCCTTCTCCAGGGAATCTTCCCAACCCAGGGACTGAATCCAAGTCTCCCACATTGCAGGCAGATTCTTTACCAGCTGAGCCATAAGAGAAGCCCCTTCTTTCCAAGGGTGGGACCAAATTTTGAGGTTTTAGGCTTTATGAAGAGGAATGATACTAGCTCTTTCACCTGTATGGGCCAAGATCTTATATCTTCTCTATGTGGATATTAGAACCCCTATGCCCCATCACTANCTGAATCCAAGTCTCCCACATTGCAGGCAGATTCTTTACCAGCTGAGCCATAAGAGAAGCCCCTTCTTTCCAAGGGTGGGACCAAATTTTGAGGTTTTAGGCTTTATGAAGAGGAATGATACTAGCTCTTTCACCTGTATGGGCCAAGATCTTATATCTTCTCTATGTGGATATTAGAACCCCTATGCCCCATCACTAAAGGCTATAATTGGCTTTAGACCTTATTATCAGGTTTTGTTTACATTATCAGGTTTTGTTTACACTTCAGGCTTTGTGTTCCCTTTTATTTCTAGTACATGGAAATTTTCTTTCTTTGAGTTTGGGTTACACATTAATTTGGAGAAGGGTATTTCTATGTGTTTGGGATGGTAGGATTTATCCACATTAGCTCAACTACCATATTACTAGATGCTATAGCACCATCAATTATTTATTCCTTACCCTTTCCAACATGTCTATTTTAAGATGGATAAAGGAGTCGAGATTAAAGTTGAAAGCCCCACCACATACAGTAAAGTTCTTGCTATACTAAAGACCTGATATACTGATACTAAAACAATTATTGCTCTTCCAAGAACTCCTATGTAATCTTGTGGGATCAATTAACCAAAAATCGTTCACAGACCACCTATTCCTGCAACACACTGGACAGTGGGAAAATAGAGAGAAGAGTAACGCATAATCAGGGGACCTTTACATGATGAAATGCATGTTAGTCTCTCAGCCATGTCCAACTCTTTGGGACCCCATGGGCTGTAGCCCACCAGGAATTCTCTAAGCAAGAATAGTGAAGTGGGTAGCCATTCCCTTCTCCAGGGGATCTTCTCAACCCTGGGACTCCAACATTGAAGACAGATTCTCTACTGTCTAAGCCATTGGGGAAATTAGGCATATTAAATCACATGAGACATTTTGAGGGAAGGAACTAACCCAGCACCAACTGTTTAGGAGGCAGGCTTTGTACTCAGACTATCTGTGTTCAAATCTTGGAGTCACCATTTCATTCATTAGCTGTCGAATTTCAGGCAAAATACTGATCATGCTGCCTGTGCCCTTGTTTCCCCACCTGCAACCGTGGGCATAGTAAAATATCAATCTCAGAGTCACTGGGAGGTTTAAAAATGAGACTATGCAAAAGTGCTCAGAGTAAACAGTGCCTGGCTTATATAATAAGTATTCAAAAAATGTTAACTATTATTCTAGGTTATACAGTCCTAGGTTTTCTCATGAAATCATCAAAATGGTTGTGACTCTCATAGGTGTGTCATGGTCACAGAGCTCAAAGCGGTAGGGTCAGGAATCGAGGGGAGAGAATCACATAATATATTTTTAGTGTCACTAAATTTACAAAGTTATTCCCTTAGTCTACAGTGTTTATTTTGGTAGTGAAATATTTCCTTTTATCTTATAAATGAGAAAGAAACTTTAGGGTTAAAATAATGACACCTAAAGAACCCATGAAATGCACTGAATGTAATGTCTGCTCATTTCGATAGCACTGGACATCACTGAAATAAAAGTCTCAGGATCTGGGTAGCACCAGAAGAAAAGGCATTTGGAATTCTTGATTCTTCCAAAATAATTTTTATTGTGATTTCAATCACCTAATTAAATTCTGCAAATATTTACTGTCCAAAGGATGTTAGGTCCAGTCGTGGTACTAAAGATATAAAAATGGATGGTATAAGACCCTTTCCCTCAAGAAGCTTGCAGTCTGCAGAGAGCCAATCACAGATGCAGCTCAGCAGAGAGGGAGTCCAGGTGGCCTAAGGACTAATGATGCAAGGTGGGAGCTGGAGCTGTGGGCCACACAGGAAGGCAGGGACGAAGGAGGAGAAGAGGGAAGAAGGCTCAAGAGTAAACGCATAGAGAGGACTATTTCAGGATTTCGGTGGAAGTGTTTATAAGTCTGAGAGCACTTCAGGGAAATGCTACTTATCTTTCTTCATCCAGCAAGGAAAGGAAGCTGCAGCCAGTACAGCTGGCATCAACATCCCACAGGCCAACCCATGGAGCCATGGAATGGAGGAGGAGGGCTGTTCAGATACAGAGACTAAGAACCATGTGGGGTGAGCAGCCGACAGGGAGACTGGGAGCTGAGGACCTGCTTTTCTTCAACTTCAACGTGCGTACATTCACCCAGGGATTTTGTTAGAAGGCAGATTGCACGCCTTGAGTAACAAAGAGGTAAGTGAGCCTGGCAAGAGCCTCCATGGGACCTTCAGTAACGGGTAGAATCTGCAGGTAGTAACCTGCAGAATCCAGCTTGACAGAGTGGAAGGACGCTGCTGCTGGCCTCAAGCCCAGCACCGTGACGACTGGCTCCAACACACGCGCAAGTGGAGCTGCTCCTGCGTAAAGGTCCTGAACACACAAAACTGTTCCTGTCGACTCCCGGTCTCTCACTTAGCCACCTTCTTCAACTCTGGAGGAAAAGCTTCCCATGAAGCCAGCTCACACTGGCAAACTCATCTTGATTACAAGAAATGAGCCCTAATGATGGCTGCTGGGGGGATGGGGGCTCATCTGCCCTTGCATTTTTCTTTGAGAGCAAAAGACAACCTGAGTCTAAAGCAGAAACAATGTGTCCATTTTTACAGATAAAAATGCCATTAAACCCTCAAGCTTCTGACCCTACATGTATCCTCAGCTCCAGGGAACCTTCCATTATGGCGACCATGGCTTTCCCCAAGGCAGGAGGGGGATTAATGCACGACCCCAACGACAAAACCCACAAAGAACAAAGTGCTTCCTTCCCACCCCAATCCTCAATTTTCAGGAAAGTTCTGGTGGCCCTCCAAATACTAACAGGTAAAAATGAGGTATGGCCTGGTAGAGACCACCGAACTTTACAATATGAAAACAAAACACAAATGTTCTTGAAAACTTTTGCTTTATAATCAAGTCAAGAAAGGTTGATATGTGGGCCTTCCCTGGTGGTCCAGTGGTTAAGAATCTGCTTGCCAATGCAGGGCACATGGGTTCGATCCCTGGTCCAGGAAGCTTCCACATGCTGCGGGGCAACTAAGACCATGTGCCACAACTACTGAAGCCCACATCCTGGAGCCTGCAAACCGCAACTAGAGAAAGCCTGTGTGCAGCAACAAAGATCCAGCACAGCTAGAGAAATAAAATAAAATTTAAAAAAAGAGAAAGGCAGATATACACATTATGTATCTGGTAAGGATCTACTACCTGGGATATATAAAGAACTGTTACAACTCAAGAATAAAAAGGCAACCTCAATTTTAAAAATGGGCAAAAGATTTAAATAGATATTTCTCCAAAGAAAAATATACAGCTGAACAATAAGCACATGAAAAGATGTTCAACATCATTACTCATTAGGGAACTATAAATCAAAACCACAAAGAAAAACATTTGTTAGAATGGTTATAAAACGCAAACAGAAAATAACGTATGTTGGTGAAGATGTGAAGAAACTAGAACTCTCTCGCATTGTATGAATGTAAAATGGTACAGCCCCCATGGAAAACTATTTGACAGTTCCTCAAAAAGTTAAACGTACTGTTACCATATGACCCAGCAGTGTTACAGCTAACCTAGGCAATTCTTCTCCTAGGTAGAAGGGAATTGGAAACATATCTTGGCAAAAGAACTTGTACATGAAACATTCTTAACAACATTAATCATAATAGCCAGAAGTAAAAAACAATAACTATTAATACCGGATAAACAAAATGTAGTGTGTTCATACCTTGGAACATTATTCAGCTGCAAAAAAGTGTGAAGTACTAATACATGGTATAGCATGGATGAATCTTGAAAACTTTAAGCTCAGTGAAAGAATCCAGACACAAAAGGCCACCTACTATATGATTCCATTCACATGAAAGGTCCAGAATAAGCAAGAGACAGAAAGCAGATTAGTGGCTGCCATAGGATGGGGGTGAGTGATAGGGACTGATTGCTAACAGGCATGAGATTTCTGGGGGGTGTGATGGAAAGTGTTCTGAAATTAGACATTGGTGATGGCTGTACAACACACTGAATATACTAAAAACCACTAAATGGTACACCTTAAATGTAACTTTTATATTATATGAATTTTACCTCAATTAGAAAAAGTATATACATACTCTCAAAGTGAATTGATTTAAAAAAGAGAAAGGCAGGTGATACTAAGTGTGATTTATTTCCATTTTGATTGGGTGACAATTTGATGACTTTTCCCTGGGATGGGAGAGAAGACAAAAACACATGGAGACTCTTTTTTCCTTTTAGTTATCATACTGTCAGCACAAAGACTGCCAAAGATGTGGCATTTTGTTCAAGCCTTCACTTAGTATGATATGGATGAGATTATCAGATCTGAAGGCCTTACCATCTGGAAAGACCAATTAAAAAACCCATGTGATGCCAGACATGTTTATTAATGACTCAGAATGAAGATGATCAATCGAAAGAAAAGTTGTGATTACAGATTGTAGTTCATGGCCCACAAAGGAGATGTGTGAGAGCTTATTTTTTTAATTACAGGGCGTAAAAATCAATTAAAACAACCAACAGAAAACCAGGATTAATCTGAGAACAATACGACCTGACAATCTCTGTAGGAAAAGAAAAATCAAAGTTAGCGGTCACTAATTCATTTGACTAGAGTCCCTGCTGCACAACGTCAGTTTGCTAAACTCTAGGGAGGATACACTTGTGGTTCTGGTCCTCATGTGGTTTATAGTCTAGGAGAAGATACAAGGCCTGCTGGAAACTTCCACGTGTCGTTCAGGTCTGCAGTTGAGTCTGCTCCAACAGGTACTAGTTGGAGGACCTTAGGGAATCTATTTAACCTCACTAATATGTAGTGTCTTCACCAGTCAAACAGACATAACAACAGTAGCTACATCATGGTTTCCAGTGTTAAGTGGAATAATAAATTCAGATGATTTAGCTTCACCCCCTGCAGGAAGGCTCGGGGTTAGCTGTGACTGAGGAACAACAGAGATAATAGCAGCAACAAAAGTAAAGAGAACAGCGCTTTCAAAATGCGCTTAGGCTCTCTCTGGTATAAGGAAAAACCAAGCAGGAGTATAATGGAAAGAGGAGTCACGAATGCAGATTTTAATTCCATGTCTACCACATACTTAGCTGTCACTTAAAGTCTTTGATTTTGGCTGCTTCACTGACGTGCTTGAAGTATATACTTCAACAAAGGTACATCAGAAATGTTGTGAGAACCAAAGGAGAAAATATATGTAGGAAGCACTTTGATCTCAACAAAAGAAATGCATCCCATCTCACAGTGTAAGTTACCTTATTATTCTTTATTGTTCCAATTTCCTTGAAGACCACTCAAATTATAGAGCTATTAATGGTGGAAAGTTAGGAGGCTTACAGACACAATCCCAGTGGAGGGCTGAATAAAAACTTATTTCAAGCAGGCACATGGCAACCCACTCCAGTGTTCTTGCCTGGAGAATCCCAGGGACCGGGGGAGCCTAGGAGGCTGCCGTCTCTGGGGTCGCACAGAGTCGGACATGACTGCAGCGACTTAGCAGCAGCAGCAGCTCAAGTTTTGTTTATTTCACTCAGCTCTTGACTGTCTTCCAACTAACAAATCATACAAATACCAGTCTTAGAAACATGGTGAGAAAGGGTGAAGATCCTAAGGCAGACAGAATAGCAAGAATGCGACATAAGTTAGATACAACTCTGCTCATCATTTCTTTCCTGGCTCTGGGACAGAGGGTAAACAGTTGCCTCTTTGTGCCTTAGTTTTCTCATCAGACAAGGAATGATAGTTGACTCAGAAACATAGGGATAAAGTGTAAAGCGAGAGAGTTATCTTCTTTCTCCATCTCCCTGCAGGGAGGGTGGACCTTCCCTGTTGCTTCTGCCTTTCTCTTTGGGGAGCAGAGGGATCAGTTTTAAAAGGTGACTATGAAAGCAGAGGAATCGGATGTTTTTCACTTTTCCTGTTGCAAAGAATGAAGGTGATGACTCCTTCATCTGAAAGAAGCCACACACTGCATTGACAGGTGGTTGGTGTTCTCATGGGCCTTGAGGCCTCTATCACCATAGATTCTAAATAATGGAAGACGTCTGCAGATGGAGAGCACAAAGACACTTACAGAACCTATTTAATAAAAGCATAACCTTTTCCCTACTCTGGGAAACAATAGAAACTTTGCCACCTGCTATAAAAATCAAAAAGAGGAACTCCTCGGTTCTTAAGAGTGTAAATATATTTTAATGATTTTTCACAGATTAAATCAAAGATTGTAAATATCCAAGGACAAGAGTCAGGGAAGAAGTGCAAGAAGTAGGCCTGCGGGGCTCCTGACAGCTCCAGTCAAGCACTGTCTCAAAAGAGTGAGGGTTCAGGGTGGCCTCATCTTCATTTTTCTTGGCGATATGGTTCATTGTGTGAAACCGCTCAAGTTTTAAATGTTAACAAAAGCTTAAAGACAATCATTAAACTCTGTGAGACTGCACCAAATACCTCTTCAAGCCAACTTCCTCTAAAGTTGTCATCTTTCATTCTGGTTTCTCCACTTAAGACAGTACAGGGACATGATAAAACACAAGAGGGAAAGCCACTGTGATCAGAGGAAGGCAAACACCGCAGGGACCAGGAAAAGATTATGATGATCTCATACAGCCTCCGGTGATCTTGAGTGAATCTGGCAGGTGTTACCTGACTAGCTTCTCTCTGCACCACAGGCAGAGGGCAAAGTGAGGATGTTGCCCCCTGCCATGGAGAACCTACATCCTTGTAGGCAGGACAGGACATGCACAGGGATGACAGCCTAGGAGAGTCTGATAGTCAACAGAGTTTGTAGAGATTCAAAGCTTTCTTGAAATTCTCATCAGGCTGGAATAAGAAAGGGACAGGTTCAGATGCACCTTTCAAATGAGAATAGGAATTCAAAAGGCAGGTACTAGTGAGGAAGAAGGAGAGTGGGAGAAACACCCAAGGACAGAAGAATCACGGGAAAAAGAAACTAATACTCGTCAAGTCCTCTGTCCTAATCACCTTTACAGTCATCTACTCTAACAAGCCTTCAAAATACAGACAATCTACAGTTGTCCTTGTATTAGTTTAACTAAAGGGGAGTGACTCCAGGAACCCCTGCAGATACCAAAACCTAAGTCCCCTATATAAAATGGTGTAGCACAGTGAATTCATACAAGGAAGGTCAGAAAACTTGCCCACAGTCACATGGCCAGCCCCAAGACCAGGTCTGTCTGACTCCAATGCACAGCTCCCTCCATGAAGATGTTATAAGAATGTGTTTGGCCAGTGGTCTGGCTGGTGCTCAACAGGTAGTTTATAGAGAGCTGAGATGAGAAACCTAAGTTGGGGCATACCACAAAAGGCCTAGAATACCAAGGAGGAGAATTTATACTTCTCTGACCCTTAGGTCCCTTCATATAAACCAGGTCACTGTGAGGGTTAAATGAGATAAACCATGTGTTACACTACAAAGTAGTATACCAAGATTAGCTATTAGTAGAGACAATGAATAGCCACTGGACATGTTTGCATAAGCTGGGCCTGGATTGGTGATGAAGCTGGCTGAGGTATGTAGGGGCTGAGATGTGTAGAATGGATTAGAACAGGAAGATAAGTAGTTAGGAGGCTGTTCTTGGGAAGGAAAGTGAAGCCATGCCAGACTTGGGGGATGGAAAAGCAGCTCCATGATGAGTGGGGAAGAGAGAAGGCTGAAGAAGAATGAGAATCCCAGATCCATGATGTGGGCCAGGGAAAGGTTTGGCTGGATGATGATGGTGGTTCCTCACAGAGCTTGGGTGAGCGTATGAATGAGTTTGTTAATTCATCTGTTTCCCAGAGGAAGGAGGCAGCCAAGAGAAGCCATCCTGACTGCCACATCCCCATTGCAAGCTCTTTCTTACTTCACTTGCTTGCTCAAACTAAGCCAACCAGACAGGAGCACAATCTGGCAGGAACCAGTTGCCCTGTTGTATTCAACTGTCCAGATGTTCAGGCTGTTCAGGGCTGGTGTATATTGGTGTCTTTTGGAGGAAGAGCTCAGCTCTAAAGTCAGATCTATCTGATTTGGAACCTTGCTCTTTTGTAGAATCTCAAGTCATTCCCTTTTTCCTTGTGGCAACTCAAAAGGGCAAATGGGTGAGCCCTAGTACCAGTGTAGTTCTCTAAAAGGATCTGGAACTGAAGGCCACACAGTGATGTGGCTTGAATTCAGAAACATTTTTAGAGGGTGGAAAAGTGACTCTGACAACCTGGTGAAGTACTCTTTTAGTTCAAGGAAAACACCGGCCTGGAAGGAGGGAGGAGGATCTAATTCCTTGCCCCATACTAAAAACGTACAGCACAGCAGCAATCAGAATGCTGGGTGCCCTGAACGCACTGCCTGGCCTTGCAGGGAGGGAAGGCGAGAGATTCTGACAGTGGCTGCCTGGTAGGATGGGGGAGATGCTGTTCTATGTGGTCCAGGGTACATTCTGGCTGGAAAGATACCTCCATTGCCAGGGGGATGCTGTGACTCAGAGAGAAAATCATCAGACTGCAACATCCTAGGGATAAAACCAGATGGATATTTGGAGGAGCTTAGACAGGCTCAGTAAGTGCTCCATCTCCCTACCTCTGGATGTTCCCCTCCACGCTGTTATGTGTTTCCCAAGAAGCCTGTATTCTGACGTCTTCATGGGCTGCCCACTCTCCCAAGTGATCCTATCTGCTCTTACAGATCCAATTTCCACCTCTGTGTCCTGCCTCACTCTGTTTCCCAAGTTCCAGGCCTTCAAGGAACCTCTACCTAGTGATATACCTCAACATGGGACCCAACATGGTAAAAAGAAACCTATCTTTCCTTCTCCCAGAAGACTTCTCACTTTTCTTCCTAGTTACCTCGTGGTTTTAAAGTAGGTCCACTAGTTATTTGACACTCTTCCCATCAGGAGGTGGGGTCTTTGTTCCCTTCCCTTAAGCCTGGGTAGGCCTCTGTAATGGCCTTAATAAACAAAATACAGCAGAAGTGAGCCGCATGGACCCTGGGGCCAGGTTAGAAAAGGGAAGGCTTCTGATGATACCTCTTCTTGGGATACTCAGTTAAAGCCCTGAGATCCCACCTAAAAAGTCCAGCTATCCTGAAGCTGCCCTGTTGGAGAGACCACATGGGGGCAGGAGGGGTGCGGTGGGGGAGAGAGCGAGCAAGGGAGAGCAAGAGAAAAAAGACAGCTGTTTGAGTCTTTCATGCAGCAGACACATGAGTGATGGCCCTTTAGTTGATTCCAGCCCAGCCATCATCTCCCTGTGATCACAAAAGAGACCCCAAGAGAGAACTGCTTTATTTGAGTCCAATTAATTCCCAGAACCGTGTGGGGTAATAATATGATTGTTATTTTAATCCACTAAGTTGGGAGTAACTGGTTACATACAAACAGACACCTGATAGATAGAGTTCCCTATCTCCCTAAACTGTGCTGTCATCACAGACGTTTTTTGGAGGGCTGTGAAGGTTATGATCAGGTGCTGGTCTAAGCATAATTAACTCACTGATTTTCACAACTCTGTGACATAACTCACCGAGAGGGTGAGAGACTGAGGCACAAGGAAGTGAAGTTGCTTGCCCAGGGTCCACAAGAAGTGACCCAGCTGAGATACCAAAGCAGCCTGGGTCCAAAGTGGTGCACTTTGGGGACATTCTAGATGACTTAGCATCCCATCCCAGGCCCACACTGAACGGTCACAAAGTTCTGTTGATTCTACTGACTAAACAACTCTCAAATCTGTCTGTCTCCTTTCCATTTGCACCAATATGAACTTGGTTCAGGTCAGCCCCATTTCTCACCAAGACTATGTCATCAACTTTCTAACACCTCTCTGCTTCTGGTCTCATCTCTTCTAAATTCACGTTCTAAGATGCAATCTGGCTGAGTCACTTTTCTGCTTAATGCCCTTTCATGGTTTTCCATCACAGGCTGGCACCCAAGCTTGTTGGCCCTGCCCTGCCTCAAGCCCCACCCACTGTTTCAGTTCTACCTGGCGCCTGGGTCTCCAAGCCTGTGCACAGTGCCCCCTCAGTTTTCCTACTTGATTTGTTGACCATTGCAGCCACTTCAAAACACAGCTCAAAGCTGTCTGGAAAGCCCTCCCAAACTCCTTTATGTGACATGTGTGTTCACATAACCAGGAAGGAACTGGCTGGCCCTGTAGATGAGAAGTAAAAAAGATCTCTTATCTTCCACACCCCAAAGTACCAAAAACAATTAAATCAGATATCCTCCATGGAACGTAGGGCAGCAACAGTCCAACAGAGGCTTTGCTTTTCATAGGAATGAAGACACCAGAAAGAAGGAATTCTGTGCACCATTAAACATAGAACACCTCTTGAAACACTGGATCTGTTTGTACCAGCCAGACTCTTAAAGGTGTGTGTGTGCGCATGTATTTATTATACAGCAAAGTTGACTTTTACTGTACAGTCCCATGACTTTTAACGTGTTAAAATTCTTACAACCACCATCAAACTTAGGATGTGGGTATAGCACAGTTCCTTCACTCCAAAGAACTCCCTCATGCTATACTTTTATAGTGATACATAAATACAGACACACACACAACACACACACACCCTGGGCCTAATCTCTGGAAATCTCTAATTTGTTCTCCATGTTTTTTTTCTTTTTGAGAATATCTTATATATAAGCTATACTCTACACAGCCTTTTAATACTGGTAACTCTCACTGATTATAACACCTTTGCAATTCATCCATGTTTTGTGCCTATCAATAATATGCTCTTTTTTTTTGCTGAATGGATCACATCACACTTTATAGGTGGACAGTATTTCTCCATTCATTGAAGGATATCTGGGTTGCTTCCTGTTTTGGGGTGATTATGAATAAGAGCTGCTATAAACATTGTGAACAAGTTTTCACCTGAATATAGTTTTTTTTCTTTCTAGGATATATATACCCAGGAGTGAGATTGCTGGGTCATATGGTAAGTATATATTTAACTTCTAGTGTTGGTTGCTCAGTCATGTCCAACTCTTTGTAATCCCATGGACTATAGCCTACCAAGCTCCTCTGTCCCTGGAATTCTCCAGGCAAGAATACTGGAGTGGGTTGCTGTTTCCTTCTCCAGGGAACCCAGGAATCAGACCTGGCTCTCCTGCATTGGCAGGCAGATTCTTTACCATTTGAGCCACAGGAAACTGCCAAACTTTTTTTATACTAGCTATACCATTTTCCTTTCCCATCAGCAATGTTTAAGAGGACAAGTTTCTCTGTGTCTTCATCAACATTGAGTATCAATAGCACCAGCATTGAGGCATGTAGTGGCCTCTCATTGTATTTTTTTAAATTTCCAATTTGACTTATACACATTAGGAGATGATTACTACAATAAGCGTAGTGAACATCCATCACTTCTTATAGATACAAAATTTAATAAACAGAAAATTCTTTTCACTGTCTCATTGTGATTTTCATTTACATTTCCTTAATAGCCAACACGTGAATCATGAACTTCCAGATGTTCAAGCTGGTTTTAGAAAAAGCAGAGGAACCAGAGATCAAATTGCCAACATCCACTGGATCATGGAAAAAGCAAGAGAGTTCCAGGAAAACATCTATTTCTTCTTTATTGACTATGCCAAAGCCTTTGACTGTGTGGATCANGGCTGGATGGCATCACTGACTTGATGGACGTGAGTCTGAGTGAACTCCGGGAGTTGGTGATGGACAGGAGGACTGGTGTGCTGCATTTCATGGGGTTGCAGAGTCAGACACGACTGAGCGACTGAACTGAACTGAACTGAATGGCCAATAATGCGGAACAGCTTTTTCTGTGTTTACATTACAGCCTCTTTGGTAAAGTGTCTGTTTCTTATAAGTTGGATTGTTTTCTCACTATTGAGTTTTGAAAGTTCTTATTATGTTCCCAATAAAGGTTCAGGTATACTGGTTATATGATCCACAATTATTTTTTCCTAGTATGTAGACTGTTCAATCTCTTTCCCCCCACCCAGATTTACTGAAATAGAACCAATTTAAAATTGCACATACTTAGGTATACAACTTTATGATTTATTGTGCTCATTCTTTTAATGGTGTCTTTCATAGAACAAAGTTTTGTTTTGTTTTTTTTTTAATAAACTCCAATTTATCAATTTTTAAATTTTCTGTTTGATCAGAGTATCTAAGAACTCTTTCCTGTGGGTCACAATGATTCTGAGAATTCTATACTTTTTTTTTCTTTTAGATCTCTGTTCCATGGTTAATTTTGTATAACATTGTATAACATAGGTAAAGGTTTTTTTTTTTTTTTTTGCATATGAATGTCTAGTTGTTCTGATACCATTTGCGGAAAAGACTCTTCTTTCGTCCTTGTCAAGAATTAATTGGGCATATTTGTATGGGTCTACTTCTGGAATTTATATTCTATTTTATATCTTTGTGTCTGTTGCTTCACCAAACTACAATGTCTTGATTCTTGTCTTGAAATAGGATAGTGTAATTTTTCCAACTTTCTTCTTTTTCGAAATTGTTTTTGTTATTCCTTTGCTTTTCCCTGTAAGTGTAGATGTCTGATATATCTAATAAAAGTAATTCTGAGATTTTTAACTCGAATTACATTAAAGCTATAAGCCAATTTGAGAAGAACTGACATAATCTTTATGATGTATCTTCCAATCTATGAACAGGTATGTCTGTTTATTTGAGTCTATAATTTTTTTCATCAGTGACCTGTAATGTTCAACTATAGATCTCATTCACACATTTCATTAGATATATAAGCTATTTCAAATAATATTAATATTTTAAAAGTCCTATCTCCAATTGTACATTATTAGTATATAGAAATAACAAATTTGCGAGGGTATATTAATTTTGTATCTTGCAACCTTGCTAAATCACTTACTAGTTTTAGGAGTTATTCTATAGATTCCTTGGGATTTCCTTTGCAGAAAGTCATGCTATTGTGAACAGGGTAAGTTTTGTTTCTCTCCAATGTAGTTCATTATTTCTTTTTCTTACTGTATCATTGTCCTGGATCGTGCTTCCACTGAGATACTGAATAGAAGTTTTTAAGAGTGAACATCCTTGCATTATTCCTGATATTTTTAAGGCGAAAACATTCAGACTTTCATTGCTAAATATGACACTAGCAATAGGTTAGGTTTGGGGGTTGTTGTTTTTTTTTTTTTTTTTACAATTCTTAAGAGTTTAAAGCAAAAATTCAGTTGTGGTCCTTGTATAATTTTCTTTCTCCTCTCTCAGGCTCTCAAGTAGTCTGTGCTGTGTGTGTGTGTGTGCTCAGTTCTGTCTGACTCTTCGTGACCCCATGGACTGTAGCCTGCCAGGCTTCTCTGTCCCTGGGATTTTCTGGGTAAGAATACTGGAGTGGGTTGCCATTTCTTCCTTCAGGGGATCTTCCCAACCCAGGGATTGAACCCGCGTCCCCTGCATGGCAGGCAGATTCTTTACCACTGAGCCACCTGGGAAGCCCTTAAAGTAGTTTATGGCTTAATTATTTTCAAAGTATGTGGTTATTATCTAAACAACTTCAAATGTTTCTGTAATGCTATGAATTCAATAAAACTTAGCTATGAGTACACACTGAGGGCACTTATGAAATAGTTCAGGAGCATAATAGATAAAAGGTAAAACATTTCTTGTAATTACCATCAATGTCCACTGTCCCTGATATTAACAACATACCTCCCCACTCTCAGCCTGTTTTAGGTCCAGTTTAAGCTATAATAATCCAGAAGTTGGGAGAAGAGGGTGGGATAAAGGAGTGTCTTTGGCCTAGTCCATCAGACAATCATGTTCCTTTAGTCCCAAGGCTGATTATAGAATGGTCCTATAACACAACTAAAGCCCCACAGTCTGGTCTCAACAGATAGAAACTTTTCTGCTGAGTGTGAAGCAGGGAAATGGAAACAAACTGTGCTGGTAGCTGTCTCATCACCAGTGGGAGCATCTCACCTGAGAGTGAAAATAACCAGAGTGCAGAGATGGTACATAAAAAGAGAACAGGACAGAGTGATATTTTTTGAACTCCTGAATCTAGCTATACCTGAAACCAGTCACCATCTCTGAGCTCTTAAATTATTTAAGCCATAAATTCTATGCCTCACTCGCCACTTTTCTGGCTTAAGCCTGTTCAACCTGGATTTTCTGTCACTTCCAGTTAGAAAAGTGGGGAGACAGAATGTGTCACTGATACTCTGGGTGTGACCTCTCTCAATCACATTTGCCCTCTTTGCATGAAAGAAAGGCTGGCTCACATGAGGGCAAGGTCTTCTAGTTGTGGAGGCTATGGGGATGGGCCAGTGGGATAGAAAGAGGCAGCAGAACGGTCATGCTGGTACACAGATGTAGGATGCTGGTACATGGATGCAGGCTGGTACACTGATGTAGGACGCTGGTACATGGATGCAGGATGCTGGTACACAATGACAGAGGATGTGGGAGTCCTTATACCACTTACTCCTCCAAATGCCCACAGCAGGGCCTCCAGGATCACCAGACATCATCAGATCAACTTCTCTCCCATCATTTAAAGACCTCGATAACGGTGTCCCAAGAAAACCTCTCAGCATGGCATTCAACGCTGTGTGGCTCTGTGCTGGTTATTCTCTCTCTGTCCTTTAGATTTACCTCTTGTCCTTTTTTCACCCTGCTTTGTGTTCCAGGAGGCTGAGTACAACTATAAGTGCATGATAATTGCTATTTAGTGCATATGACCAGGAAGCCACTGCATTACGTAGTTTTTACTCATTAAACCTGATTACGAAAGGCAGGAAAAAATAGTTGAGACACCGTAAAATTAGCAGAGTATGAAAACTGGGTCACAGGAATGGGGGTACAAATTCTGCCACATTGTCCCAGCGCCACCGAACCCAGAGAGGTATCATAAATATGGCCTCTCCAGTAACTGACAATGACTACGGTAATGTACACATGGGAAGTTAGGTGCCTGCTTCCTACACCTCAGGACTTCTCCCAGGCTTCTGGGAGCCCTGGAGTCCAAAGAGTCCCTTGAGTTCAAGTGAGGATAAGGCTGGCTGTAGGGCCAGTCCACAGGAGTCCAGTCTCTACAGCAAGCATTCAGCTGGCTTAGAGACCCAGCTTGCTCTCATCTAGAACAACCAAAACAAACAACCAGACTGTCCCTCTCCCCAAAAGGTGGGACAGTCCCACACATGTGTTTTGGCGTTACTTCCTGAGATATAGACCTCTGACTTGACCCGTGGGTTCTGGTCTACTTTATTCTTTCATTTTCTACCTGTGGTCAACTTTATTTTTCTTCCTCGCCGCCCCTCCCCCCCACCCCATCGCCCTC
>SJYA01001284.1:296067-395097 GCA_006410615.1 Neotragus moschatus
AAAGGTTCTTATCTGCTAAACTCATGGCTGACTCTACTCTCAGCTTATTTCATACATTTCTGGGAAAGATCTTGATCTACCTTGTGGTTGTACTCCACTCTTTCCCCATCTTGGCACCCGGGCAAATACGTGGCCTCCAAGTCCTTGAAGGAATGACAAGCCTCCTTACCCCAACATACACAGTTTGGAGAGGCCTTGGAATCCTCTGCTTGAAGGACACACCTTTTCCCTCAGGTTTTATGTCAGATTTTCTGGGAACCCTACCTCTTCACAATAACCAGTTTTACAACTCCCAGAAACACCTTCTTGGTTCATTACACAATCTTAGAAGGCTTCTTTCCAAGTGTAAGAGAAACCTGACTGTCTACCCCACAGCAGGGTTTAGGTAGGGGCAACTTGAGAGCAGGAAAAGAGATGGGCCTCTACCTGAGAAAGAAGGGAGCCAGTCATCCTGGATTTTCTAGACCTGTCAGAATCCTGGAATTACCGGCTGATGAACCCTGCACCCAGAAGGCTAAGTCTAAGCAACTGGGGCTCTCCACCTTTCTCAGCCCATTCTCACCTCTGCTTCAAAAATCTGTGTCCCCTGCCTATTTTCCCCATGCGCCTGCCTGCTAACAGCCTACCCTTCTCTCCAACTCCCGTGAAGCCGCCACTCTGACCTCTCCTTCTCCACTCCCAGAAGCACTGCAGAAATATTTGCTTTTATTTTCATACAAGTTGAAGTGTATTTGAAGAATTTTATTACATTTCTTAAATTAAAATGAAAGTGGTACCCAGTATTGAAAGTTTGGTCAGGAATCTCTGTTTCTAAATGCTTCAGATACTTCTCTTAATCCTCACTGGTAGAAAAAAGGCAAAGACAGACCAGCTTGTTTATTATTTTATATTACTCATGTATAGAATGTTAAACATGTTAGATAGCCACAAAAAGGGGCCCAGATGCCCTTTCCCAGGAGATGAGATTAGGGCCCAGAAAACACATACAGATAACAGTGTCTTCTAGTGTTTTCAAGGAATAATACTGTAACCAGGAGCCACGTGTTACTGTTTGCATGCCTTCCTTTTTTATTTCTGGGAAACAATGACAAACGTTTATAAGATACTTTTATAAAGTACTTCACATGTCTTAGCTCACTTGATAACAATATATTAGACTTAAGGCCTAGCTGCTGCTGCTGCTAAGTCACTTCAGTCGTGTCCGACTCTGTGCGACCCCACAGACGGCCTCCCACCAGGCTCCCCCATCCGTGGGATTCTCCAGGCAGGAACACTGGAGTGGGTTGCCAATCCTTCTCCAATGCATGAAAGTAAAAAGTGAAAGTGAAGTCACTCAGCCGTGTCCAACTCTTCGCGACCCCATGGACTGCAGCCTACCAGGCTCCTCCGTCCATGGGATTTTCCAGGCAAGAGTACTGGAGTGGGATGCCACTGCCTTCTCCTTAAGGCCTAGAGATGAATGTAAATGCATTTAAGATGACCGTCAAGAGACAAAAAAAAAAAAAAAGAAAGAAAGAAAACCATGGTTGAGTATGATCTTTTACAGTAATCCTAGAGGGCTTTGTTTACTTCTGGAATCTTGGAATGTTTTATGTTTGTGAGGATCTTGAGTCTCCTTTCTCAGTATTGCCCTCATGAACATATGTTCCAGGACATGAGGAGAGTCTGTAAAAGGGGAGAAAGACTATCTGAGCAAAAAGTCATAGCTGCAAACCTCACTTACTGCCATCTACCGATCCTCTTCCCTAGAACACAGAGCCCTAAGCAGGATTCACAAAGCGATGAGCAATACTTCAGGAAACTTCAGGATCTTGATCTTGGATTCAATAAATCCAGTGTCCTATTTACTCACTTGCAGTTAAAAAAGCAGCCAAACGTTACCCAATCATTTCCACATAAAAACAATAAATGTAAACTTGTTTTTTCCCACAAAATAAACAAGCTAGTTAGAAGTTACTGGCAAACGCTTCTATTCAATGCAAGTGGCAAGTGCAGTTACAGAGATCTGGACATTTTTCTCAAGGTCTGTGGGCTCCGCACAGGCAATGGGATCTCCACCTCTGTTATGTGGAACTCAGTAGCTCCCTCATGTGATGAAACCTCAGGAAATTCTCTGGGTGTAAGAAAGAAATCAATGAAGAAGCCACAGAAATGGGGCAAACTGTTTTTGTCTCCCGATTGACCACTAACTTTTGCTAACAAAAAAGTAAAAACTCATCTTCAAAATCCTTAACAACCAAGTCTAGCATTTGTCCAACATGTTCAAGCTCAAGGTCTACTGGAACAGGAAGCACAGTCAGGCTAATTAATCTCTTATCATAGAAATAATCTCCAGACAGGGACAGGAATGGGGGAATTTGGACAATGATGTGAAAGGATGCATGAAAGGGGAAACCTAGAAAAAAAGTTCTTTAAAAGACATAGGAGGTGTTAAATACAACATTCAAAACGGCTCTACCATCCAAGGGTGATTCAGCTCCATGCTATGGCCCAATTTTAGGAAGCTGGATGGATCTTCCAATCTAATTCTGTCCAATTTCAGGATTGTATGGAACTATTATTTGGTCCAGTTAGCCCAAAGAATTCTCTGGAGATGAGGCAGGCTCTGGTTTCTTGAGGTCAGAACTTCCTCAGGGTAGAAAGGTGCTGTCCATTCCAAGAGTTCCAGCGTCATGCTGAGTTCACACTAAAGTGGTCTCAGGACCACTGTTGACCACATGTGCTCTTCTGAGGCCCCCAAACTAGGAGGAGAGTACATTTCAGATGACTACAGCTTGGATGAGTTCCCCAGAGTCTCTACTCAAAAACTCATATACAACTGACTGGGAAACTAGGGGATCAGTGGTTCATCAAGGCTTGATCTCTCTCAATTCCACCTCTTCTCTGAAGGCCCAAGGCACACTGAGGCTCTCTTGCAGCGTTTACCATACTTAGGCTCGTGTCAATGATTTCTGTGCACATACTGCCTCTGACAGACTAAAACTAAACAGACTTCAACTCTGCATCTCTTGCCAGTTAACATCAATACTTCAATTTAAATTAACTGCTAAGTGAAGACATCTTCCCAGCAATGAACCACACTTTTCGTCTGACCTGCCAGTTCCCTTTGATTAACAGCAGTTGTCTAGAGAATAGTTTTGAGGATTCCAAGGCCATCACAAAGCTCCAGGGTAAAGAGTGTTGTAATCTGCTAGTGCTGCCTGCCATGGGACAGGACTGGAAGCAGTGGCTCAAATACAGTACAATTTGGGAATACAAATTAAGCAATATAATAGCACAGAGAAGGGAGATCACCTCTGATTGGCAGTCAGACAAGTCTATGCGATAAAAGTGAAAAATGAGACTCACCATCAAGGATGGGCAGAATAACAGTGGCTGAAACACAATGAGCAGAAGCAGTGGGACAGGAGAGCATTATACATCCTGGGAAAGTAACTTTTAGACAAGCTCAACTAGAGTACCTTCAAATAGAAAATTTATGTGGAAGAGGAGTAAGGGAAAGGACTAAATACTGTAGGATGCCTCAGTTTCAAAGACAGGCTTAGAGGTTTAAAGAAAAGCCAAGAGACAGACAAGAGACGGAGTAAGAAGGAGGCTACTAGGCTTTATTTAGCTACTATACGGATTGCCGGTCTAGGTTCGATGCAGAAGGCTTGGGATTGATGGGCGGGTATGATCCAGAGGGATGGTGTGGGGAGGGAGGGAGAGGAGGGGGGTCTGGATTGGGAACTCAGGTACACTTATGGCTGATTTATGTCAGTGTATGGCAAAATGAGTACAGTATTGTAAAGCAAAACAAACTAAAAAATAAAAATTAAAAAAAAAAAAAAGAGTGAAGTCTGTAAGAACGCTCTGAACTATAATTTGGGTGTATCTAAGTTTTCTAGGAAGCAGTCTCACTTAATGGTTAATAACCACAGTTTTGGAGTCAGTTCTGGGTGCAAATCCCAGTTCTGAGTGTGACCTCAGTCATGTGACTTAAGCCTTGTACAATTCAGTCTCCCTATCTGTAAAATAAGTGTAGGGTCAACTGGGAAATAATGTGCATAAAAGTCATAATAAACCCTCCATAAGTATTACCAATTAGACTTGGATACTCACAAGAAAAATAAATTGTCAAAGGAGAAACTGTATCTCCCTCATTGCTTCACAATTTGGGAAATCTCATGTGAAATTTGTAAAGTGGTTAAGTGGCTCCGAAAATAATTAAGTATATGAAATAGGCACAGAATCAGTTTATTTTCCAGTAATGCTTGGAGGCTTGGAGATTAGGCTTTCTGTGGTTAGGTATTTTTGATGATGGTCCATTTATTTTGTTGTTGGCTTAATTCTTTACTGAATTATAAGTAACCAGATAATTATTAAGCAATATGACAGTGGTAGAATAATAATTTAATGTTATAATCTCATTCAAGATTCTCATCTAAGGGTTTCCTTAGTCAAGTAAGTGCAGTTTTAACCCCCTGAGAAAACCAAGTCCAAACTGTTATCTCGATGCAGCTATGAAAATGAACACACAGTGCAGACCCTCACTGAGGTCACACCTGAACAGAAGTTCCACTCCCAAAAGCCACCACTTTGCTTCAATAGGTCGACCTAGCAGAGTCACACGACGCTGGTACCAGGACCTTCCTGGTCACAGGAAGATCTGCTGTGACAGCTGTCCTGCCTGTGGACCCAGTTATGGGCTCTGTGACCAAGAAGGGCCCTGGGGACAAAGACCTCAGCCTAAGCATGGAGGGACTGGTGGGAGGGTTTTGCTTCCTCAGTGCTGGCTCTAAGTCTTGTGGTGGAGAATGAGGCATAACTTCCTCTCTGTCCTGACGAAGTAGGGACCATGGCCCAGAGCTCACACAGCTGGGGCTGGGCCTGGGAGGGGAATCACCCAGGACACACAGCATGAAGTGTCTATGAGCTGGGACGAGGTCTGCCCATCCCGGAAAGCGCAGGAGTATTTGTTGGAAAGGAAATATTCTACCTCTGGTAATGGAACAGGCAGTCAGCAGATATTTTTCAAACACAGGGTAGTAACATTTCTGGCAATGAGTGAGTCACTGAAACACTTCCTTTCCATTAACAGAGGTGTTACTGTGGAGCTTACTAATTACAACAGAGCCCTCTTTGTCGCCGTTTGGGTCTGTTTCCTCAGCAAGTATAATGAACTAGCTCCTTCGAAATCTATCTGCTGGGCTAAACTATAGCTCCAAAGTGAGTCATTGGCTTAGCAGTCTCCAATACTGTCTTCTACTAGATCTATGTTGAACATTCAAAATAGGCAAGGCTTGCTACTTTAACACACACTGCTGCAGAGGAGTCTAAGTGCGCCACTCAGTGTTGTCTAAGATGAGTCCATTTTCTTCAAGAGTGTTCCAGTCCCCACAGTATCTGTGACCCCAGATCTCCAGAGACATTAACACAGGGGAGACCTGCAGCTCCGCAGGCGGACAGAGCTGCCTGGCATCAGGCCAGCATGTCACTGACTCCCTACAGGACAGCTACTTCCAGTCTCAGCTCTATTAAAGGTAATCACAGCTCCTCCCAAGTAATTACTGTGGAAAGAGTTCTCTCTTTATAAGCAAGTGCTCATCTGAGTGTGTATACGCTCTTCGATTGCTAATTCCTAATCCCGTTTATTTGTACCTTGTCCATGCAACCCAGGGTTTTCTTCCATCTGAGCAACATTATGAGTGCCACCAAATCAAGATTTCGCATGTGATAGCTTTCTACATCTTGTCTGATCATTTTAAGCTTCCTTTATTTCTTATGCCCACTGCTCAAATTTTTGACAGATGGTAAGTTTGATCAACCAAAAATCACAATCTTTTCAGTGATTCTACAACTCTGGCGGATTCTGATTTGGTTCCAAAACTGAAACCAAACCAGGCATAGGTATTCAAAGCCCAAAACTGTTCCCCTAATATGTGGAAGTGGGATCTAGTCAGCTAAAGGCTTGCTTCCCCAGTATACTTAAATAAGCAAATACGTGCAAGATACACATTCCTGTATAGAAACAATATAAGTTTTTAGACCTCATATTACTGTTGTAATGAATAATTTAAAGCTGACATAGAACATTACCTTGGTAACAGTTCCACACACAATTTACATTATTATATCCCAAGTCACAGATGTAGAACAACTGACTCAACATCCAGGTCATTTTATCCTCTAGTAATGACTGTGTGTATGTGTGTTAAATCGCTTTGGTTGTGTCCAACTCTGTGACGCTATGGACCACAGCCCACCAGGCTCCTCTGCCCATGGGATTCTCCTGGCAAGAATACTGGAGTGGGTTGCCATTTCCTCCTCCAGGGGATCTTCCCCACCCAGGGTTCGAACCTGAACCTGCATTTCCTGCAACTCCTGCATTGCAGGCGCATTCTTTACCACTGAGCCATCAGGGAAGCCAGTAATGACCTTAACTCTTCCTAAGTTCCCTAAGAAGAGTTCCTCTGACTCTGAGCAATGAACTGAAGAATGACTATGCAAGCACAGAGCTAAGGGATCTTAAATCTAGAAGGAACTTCAGTCATCTGTCCCGGGGTCAACAAGTGTGCAGCACACATGCCACTGTTTCCTGAACTTAAGCCCTTGGCAGACATCGATAATCAAGCTCAGAACTTTTGTTTCCAATTCTTTCTCAACAAAATATCACCTCAGACAGTCAGCTACCTGTAAATGGGAGCTGGCACATCAATGAAATCTTTTTTTCTCTTCCAGCTAATCCAAACCTCTCTTCTTTCTGATAAGAAGGGTAATAGGAATGCTTCTGCCCTCTAGGGGTCTATAACCTAGTTGTGAGGCAGAAAAGTTAACATACTTGATAAGTATGTATAATACTGTTAATCTGTCTTAGTGATGCAAATCAGAGGAGGCTGAAGCAGGCAGAGAAGAATGTATGATGGAATTCAAGCTTAGGTTTGGGCTAATTTACTCATTCAATAAACAAAGATAACCTCTTACTATCTCCCTGGGTCATAAATGACTCAACAATTCAACAAACATATTGAGCACACCAGGCATTGTGACAGGTGATGTGGATATAGTGAGGGGCAGCCAGAATTCCTTCCCTCAAGGGCTCTTCAAGGGTCAATGAGGATGGCAAACATTAGCAAAGACTCTAACTGGACTTCCCTGTAGCTCAGACAGTAAAGCATCCGCCTACAATGCAGGAGACCTGGGTTCGATCCCTGGGTTGGGAAGATCCCCTGGCGAAAGAAAGGGCAATCCACTTCAGTACTCTTGCCTGGAAAATCCTATGGACAGAGAAGCCTGGTAAGCTACAGTCCATGGGGTCACAAAGAGTCAGATACGACTGAGTGACTTCACTTTCACTTTCTTTCCAACTACAGGGCAACAAAGAGCAAGTCGATATTGGTTCTGTGCAGTGGGAAGGCATGATCGTTCTTCTCCAAGCTGCTGCCCCAGCCAGGGCTCCCTCTCCTGCTAGGGATCACCACCTCCTTGTTCCAAGGAGCAAACCTACTCAAGGAGTGTCAGGTCAACCTGCTGAATACCTCACAGAGCCATCTTTTCCTTTCTACTCCCACTGCTGCTGCCCTGCTGAGGCCCCCCCATCTCCCTATCTACCTGGACCTCAACAGTAATCCTCTGGGCGTCCTGCCCACCTGCAACATTATCCTCCTGGGATCCATTCGCCACATCCATCTGCCTCAAGGATCTTTTCTAAGCACAGTCCTGACCATGTCACTGCCCAGCTTCATCCCCAGAAGCATGTCTGAACTTATCAGTGTGGCATTTCAATCCCTCTAAGATCCAGCCCCTGACCTCTGTGGCAGCTTTGCTTTTTTTCCCTCATGTACCTCAGTTACACCCTTTGCACCAGGCACACCAAGCCACTTAGTTCGCAGGTAAGAAGGGCTGACTTTGAAGGTGGAAAGAATAGCAGGGGAGCCTCATGGACCAAGGAGTGAGGGTGATGCTGAGCCAAGAGTGGAGACCAACCTGGCTAATGAGTCCAGCAAACCCCACAGGAACAGTGTTCCTCCAGGGTATACACTGCAATTCTGAGAGTCCCTGGAGGCATGTTTCTGCCCCTTCTCAGTCTCAGGGGAGAAAGTGGCAACTGCAGCCCAAATTGAACACTACACAGTCTTCATTCCCTACTTCGACGTGGCACACAGCCAGACCACCGTGATCCTCAAGAGGTTCTGTGAGGACCAGGGAGATGGGGACAAAGACGGAGGACAGCATCCAAAGGCGGGGAAGGGAAAGTATAGTAAAGCTGGGAATTGCCAGTTGTTATCTGAGTGATCCTGAGCGAGTCCTGCACTGTTCCACGTCTGTTTCCTCATCCATATAATGGCAAAACAATAATGCCTACATTACAGTTGAAATATTTTTCTCATTGATTTTTCTTAAGCATTTCCTAAAATTTCACTAACCATGACAGAAATGAGATTAGAAAAGTGGCTAATTGCACTAGCCTCCTAAGCTGGTCTCTCTGCTTCCACCCTTGTGTCTGTTCTCTATGGTCTAAGAGCAGCCAGGAAAGCAGATTAAGACAATCAGACCATGTCACTACTCTGCTCAAAACCTTTTAATGGTTTCCCAACTCCAGTAATGGCAACCCACTCCAATGTTCTTGCCTGGAGAATCCCAGGGATGGAGGAGCCTGTCTATGGGGTCGCACAGAGTCGGACACGACTGAAGCGACTTAGCAGCAGCAGTAACTCCAGTAAAAATCAAAGTCCTTTTAAGAGCTCACACCATCCTATCGCCTCGCCCCCTCCCGCTCCACTCCCATGCTCTTCCTCATGCTGGGATCTCCCCAGATATCTGTGCACATGTTCCCTCACTTCTTTCCAGTCTCAACTCAACTGCCACCTTCTCCGCAGGGCCTGGTGGCTCAGTGGTAAAGAATTCACCTGCCAATGCAGGAGATGCAGGTTCCATCCCTGGGTTGAGAGGGTCCCCTGGAGAAGGAAATGGTAACTAGTATTCTTGCCTGGAAAATCCCAGGGAGAGAGGAGCCTGGCAGCTTACAGTCCATGGGAGTCGCAAAGGAGTTGGACACAACTTAGCAACTTAGCAGCAGCAGGGCCTTCCCACTCACCCTATTCCAACTATTATCACCCAGTTCCCCACCCTGATTTTATGTTACTCTAGAACACTCCCAGCACCCAACGTACTCTATATTGTAGTTCACCTCTTTATCCGGTTTCCTGTCTACTTGTCTCCACTTCAACATACGCTCCATGAGGACAGGGGTTTTATTTCGCTCACTGTTATGTGCCCTGGCTCTAGAAAAGTCCCTGGCACACAGTAGATGCCTGATATAGATTTGTTGAATGAGCAAATGATTTAAGTGCCAGGTACAGTACTGGTATACTCCAAGGCTGAGCTGATCAGAGGCCCAGCAGCACAGGCTGAAGCACATGAGTTGCATGATAACAAAATATATTCTGAACGCTGAGCTGAAGCTGTTCCCCCGCCCCCATCTCATACTCAGGGGCTTCAGAGACATGCAGAAACACAGCAAGAGAGCTTATGCCACAGCTCAAATTAGCACTGCCAGATATACACTACAAGAGCCCCAGCGGAGGAGACATGAGGCTGGCTTAGGCAAGGATATTACTAAGAACATGGAGAAATTGTTCTCAGTTTTAGACAATGGAATCTGAATCTATAAATGATTGCTTCCTTTAGTGTGCTGAAGAAAATTATTCAGGAAGAATAAGCTCGTCGGCTCTGTCCTGTAAATAGCAATAGCTATATCCTTCCCTGAAAATCCATAAGCTGGAAATCAGATTTTTCAAACGACTGAAATAAAGCACAACCTGTCTGGATAGAATGATCAGGCTTTATGTCATGAGCAGGATGAGGGTTCCATGAGTGCTTTGCCAACATTACACATGCTATGATCGTTACCGGCTGACTTGAATTACAATGCACAGAATTCTCACACACTGATTCTGCTTGAACAGAATTCCCACTGAAAGCACAAAAATTCTTCCCTCAGAATTTCTGTCTGTTAAATAAAATGAGAATCATGCTATATGGGGCACAAAACAAAATGATTAATCCTTTCCATATCCTTTCAAAAACAATGAATAGTGAGTGCTCTGGAGGCTGGTGTTCACCTTGAACAGAACATGTCATCAAAATACTTGAATCACCCTGGACTCAGAATTCTAGGCTGGACACCAAGCAGGACAGAGAAAGACCATGAGAGATCTTATTTCATAAGAAAATATTAATTTCCTCAGAATCAAGGTATTCACATCACCTTAAAATGACATTTACTGAGTGCCTGTTATATGCTAGTCATACAACTAGGTATTTTCACATTATCTTAATCAACTCTAATAGCATAGGAGGGAATGGTCTACATCCCTGTTTTCCAGATGAGGGAATTGAGGATTCCAGAGAATGAGAGATTTTGTCTAAATCACAGAGCATGACTAGATCAGAATTCAAATCTAAGACTCTTGACTCCAGTCTCTGTTCTCGTACTCCTACACTACGGAAGCAAGGGAAAGGCCTGCAAGAATCGTAATAAATACAGTGAAAACTGTTCCTAATCCCTGGTGGCTCAGACTGTAAAGAATCTTTCTGCAATACAGAAGACCCAAGTTCGATTCCTCGTTTGGGAAGATCCTGGAGAAGGGAATGGCAATCCATTTCAGTACTTGCCTGGAGAATTCCAGGGACAGAGGAATCCATGGGGTCTCAGAGTCAGACATGACTGAGTGAGTGACACACACACAGACATACAATCAGATTTTACTAAAGGCCTCTCATCTGAAAATCTAAGATGTTATCTCCAGGACGTTGTAGGGTTTAACAGATAGTGAAAGATAGTCACTTTAACAGAGAAAGTCACTTAACTATTCAGTCTCTTTATTTCATGAGTAACAATATAAGGAAATAGTCAGCTTTTAGTATCTCTTTGTCCACAAAAGAATTGAACATTTACACCTAATAAAGATGACCTTTAATTTCATCTCCCCTCACATACTGCCTTGAAAAATCAGAGGCTTTCCGCTGGCTGCTAAAAAGTTTTGCCCTTCACTTCAAAAATCAAAATATTTTAAAGTGTCAGGGCTGATGAATTATATATAGCGGGGACAAAATACTTCAGTTTTAATCAGAAGATGATATTCTGTCAGGCTAATAAATTAAAAGTTCTTATTTTTTAAGGTCCACATGTTGAAAGGTTCAGAAAGGAGGCTACATGAGAGTGTTTGTGATCTCTGTTATCAATTAAGACTGTTACAAAAATAAACTTACTATCATGGTCAAAAGGGCTTATGGATGGACTTAGCATCTCTGTTATAAGTTGGTTGCAATTTCACTTCTGGATTTAACCCAGAATGAGTTAGCACAGATGACAGACAGAGGTGTGACTTTTGTACTCAAGCCCAGTGCTCCAAAGAATGAAGAAAAGAGAAGGATCCTAGGAAGGGCCTTGTGATGGGTGCACTGAAGGTGGTATAGGCCTGACACTTCTCAGACCGAGTTGAAATGCTCAGGACTGCCTGATGTTACTCTTTGAGGAGCAAATGTGCTGAAAGACTTCAGTTGAGTATTTACAGATTTAATATTGTGTTTTCCTTGCTGGAGCAAAGTATCTGAATCACGCTCCTAGGGCTTACCCACATTAAAACTGGAAAAAATTGCCCATTTGACACCAAAGGCCCCATCCGCAAAACAGACATGTTATCTCCCTTGACCAGGAAGATGTATACATGTGACAGGTTCTGAAGGCCAGGGAACAATTTTCAAAATCTTTGCCAAACCAGCCTTCAGTGAATCAGTAAACTCAACACCAGCATGCCGCACGCGGTCAACAGGTGAGTATCTCTGGAAAACCCCACAGCTGAGAAGGCAGGATCATTTCACTTCCACAAGGAATCAGGAGGGAAATGCCAACCCACCCAAAACCATCCTGAAGAAAGGATTTCACAATTAATTCTGGACTCTTGTCACTAGGAAAACAAGACCATCTCATCTATTTGGCTGCAGGAAAATCACATCACTCTTTTTGAGGAATCTGTTATTTAAAATGTGATGGGGCAGGATAGCCCTTTCCTTAGAGCCACGTGACTCCTCTGGGGGAAACAGAGCTAAGTAGGGACTTGTTCCTCTGCTTCTCTCTTTTCCTCCCACAGACAGTCTCTGCTAAAGTAATTCCAGGGTGTTATTTATTTACTAGAAATCTGACTTTGCGCAAGAATCTAGAGGAGCAAATCCGACCCTGACGATCGCGTTAACTTCCACAGACGTTTTTTGGGGCGGGGAACCAAGACAGAAAGCAGGTGACACCAAATATTCTGAGATCGAGAAGCAGCAGCTGGAGAGAAATGTGCTTGGGGTTGGGAGAGGCACAGGCTACCCCTCCTCCCAGCTCCAGTTTCCAAACAGAAGATGAGGACTTCAAAGGAGCCTCACCTGCTGGGTGTCCCCACCTGGGCCAGGACTTGGAGGAAAGGAGACAACCTTGGCTCCAACACCAAAGAGGAACATCCCAAGGCCCAAGTTGTAAAACAGACAACCTGGCAGAAATTCAGAGTCTAAATTGGAATAACTCATACCTCTGAGCAATGGCTCAGACATTCACCTGATCCAGTGATGTGTCAGGAATAAATCACTTAAATACACCTTGTTTAAAAACAAACAAATATGACTTAAATACTACTTTCAATAGAAAGAAATGTGGCGAGCAGGGGAGCTCAAGGAGGCGACCTTGGTAGGTTTGCAGGGTGGAAAGGGAGAAATCTGATAGGTCTCCCTTTCCCTAGACTTCCTGCGGGCCATCACTGCACATCCCTGAATTCAAGCACAAATCTGGCAGGTTTTCCATGCCTGGGTGCGGGCAGCGTCTCGCCGCCGCGTGGGCAGGCACCTTTCCAGGCACTGACTAGGAAGAGTGACCGACTGTAACATCCACACTCTCCCTCCCGCCGGGGACCGGGCCATTCCTGAGGTTAAGATGCCTCTTCCAGTTCAACCGCAAACCATCATCCACACTCGCTCTGTCCGGACAACGCATGGTTCAGGGCGGAAAAAAAAGGAGGGGAGCCGATAGGATTTAAACAATTAAACCACATTTGCTTCCAAACGGTAAGAACCGAGACCTACTTGTTTCACTCTCCCCCTTCCAAGCCCCTATGATCATTTTGGGTAAAGCAGGAACCCGAAGCTCACGGAGCATGCAAATGGGTGTCCCGGAGGAGCTTTGTTCTTCGCACGGAGAAATCAGCACCCTCGAGGGTAAGCCCCCGCGCGGTGTCGGAAGCCGAGGGGGAGCCGAGGAACCGAGCACCTGGTGCGCCAGCGCCATGCGGATCCTCACACGCGCCCGCCCCGCACGCGGCCTGGGTGCTGGGAGCGCGTGAGGGTGCGCGCGTCGCCCACCCGCCACGCATCTCACCTAGCACCACCGCGACCACGGTGGAAAGTAGCAGCCAATTATTCCTCAGGAAGCGCTTCCAGTCGCATCCCTTCCTCGCCGGCTTCCCCATAGCTGGCGCTCGGAGGGCTCGGAACCACAATAGAGGCGGCCGCTATTGTGCGTGTGGCTCGCCCGTGCGCGCGGGAGCCGGGGAAACCCTGGGACTGCCGGTAGCTCCGCGGCGCCGTGGAGGAGGGTTGCGGGCGCGACGCGGAGAGGGTGTGCGCTAGCTGCTGCAGCCGCTGCTGTCACCACCGCCGCAGCCGCCACCTGAGCTCGTGCGCCGCGCCTGCCGCCCGTGCTGTGCGTGGCGGGCGCGCCCGGCTCCTCCTGCTGCCGCCGCGCTTGCGGCACCCGGGCCAACCAGCAAGGAAAGAGGGAGGAGCGGCCGACCCAGGGAGGCGGGTGCGTGCGTGGTGCGCCCGGGGTACCGGTGGAGCAAGCCTGAGAGGGCGTTCGCGCTGTAGCTGGAGCCGGGTCGGCCCTCAGGAGAGCAGTGTGCTCCGCCCCAGGTTCAGGCTGGAGCCTTTCGCTCTTTTTTTTTTTCAATTGGTCAGGCTAGGTTTTCGGATTTACAGTTTCCTCTGCTCCCTAATCCTTGCGGGGCGGAGGGGCGGAGTCAGTGGCCCCTTTGGCTTGAACTTCAGCCTGCACACTCCCACGCCTCCTCTTTCTCCACACCAGCTATTGTCAGTGCAGCACCCGAGTGGGGAGAGTTGGGGGGAACTGGGTTCTGTCTTGGGTTCCCTTTGCTTCCCGCACTTGCCAACAGCCTAGAAAGCCTGAAGCCTCTAGGAGAGAAAGAAAGAGCGCTGGGGCAGAACGGGACTTTGGGAACTTTCACACGAGGTTTCTAAGCCGCCGCCCCCAGAGGTATTATTAACTCTCCTGTTTGGGTCCAGGGAGGTGAAGCTCCTGTAGGACTGTCTGTGGACCCAGGGCTTGGAATGGACCCTCTTAGATAGAACTTCACTTCCGCTGCTTGCGGCTGGCTCCGGGGCCGCCTGAGGCTCCAGAGCTGTGGGACTTGGCAAAGTAATTAAGCCTGAGAACCCAACCATGCGGAGCTAAGTGAAAGGTGGGCGGGCCCATCCCTCAGGCCAAATGTTTTGGAAAGGCAAAAGCAGGAGAGTTGGAGAAACTAGGTAAGTGCCGCGGAGTGAATTTTCTAATTCTCTTCCGGCTTTTACTCAGTTTTTTTTTTTTTTTTTTCACCCTAGCTTTTACAAAACGTTTCTCTTTCCTTAACCACACCACCACCTCGCAGCTCTAGTCTTGCCTTCTCGTCAGCTTTCCTTAGGTTACCGCAGCCCCGCACCTTTTTGCTGTTGTAGAGTCTCCTCCAGTTGGGGAATCTCCCCAACTAAAAATTTTCTGATAACTAACTCCTCACAGTTAGAGCCCCGTTCCTTTGGGTAAACTGCCAGAAGTGTCCTGGAAGAGAAAGTAAGTTTTATGAACCACGTACACTTTAGTATGAATGAGCTTATCAGCTCATTTCCGCAAAATAAACTTTCAGAAAGGAAAGATAGAGGAATACCAACGTCGTTGTGTGCCTGGAGAAGATCTGAAGAAATGTCAGAAGAAGGGAAACTATTAAGAAAGAAGGGACAAAGATTTCCATCCTACAGTAAAAAGGCTGGAAATACTCAGATGTCCAGCATGAAAGGAATGGTAAATATTTTATGGAACTGCCATGCAGCGGTACATAATGCAGCTTCTATAAAGGAAGTTTATGACATTTCTAAGAGCATAGGATGGCACATGTCATAACAGGGAATACAAGAAGATTAAAATTGTTTATATAGTGTGATCACAACTATGTAAAACAAACATAAAACAAAGCCATGTACTTAGAAAAAAGTCTAGAAGGAAACAAAATTTTAACAGTGCTCATCTTTGGGTGATAATATGATGTCTGAGTCTTTTTGCTTTCGATCCTTCTGTATTTTCCAAAGTGTTTACCATAAGCACATCCATGCCCTTTACAGTTGTAGATAGGGCTGTATTTAAGGAATTAACAGGTCCTAAAGAGAGAAAAAAGTTGAAAAATCTAAGACAAACTTTGTACACTGCAGTTTTTTGAGGTGTAGTAAGATAGTTACACCTGGTTTTGGGGGTAGGATATATTTAGGTTTAAATCCCAGCACCATAATTTACCAGTTGGGTGTTCTTGGGCAAGTTATTAATACTTAAATTTTTTGTCTTGCTTTCTGCATGTGTAAATGGGGGCATTCACAGTATTTATTTCATGAAGTTATTGTAAGAATTGAATACAAGAATGTATGTAAAAGACTTAGAACAGTGCCTGACACACAGCAAGTGCCATCATGAGTTTTACTTGGAGTCAACCTAGGCAGGCATTTTTTTACTTCCTCCTTTTTTCCCTGCCTGTCTTGAAGATATGTTGAGCCATTTCACACACATAAGAACCTTGGTATATTGATTAATAGTAATTTCCTTTAACTTACTGTCAGGGACCCTAAATCTATTGTACTTTCACACCTAAATCTCACATTGTACATACTCATTTTATGCTTCTTTGAACTATGCAGTCTAAAACTAGGGTAATATAAAAAGTCTAAACACATAGATTCATTTTGCAATAATTAACATCACCTGCATTAAGAGCCAAGAATCTCAGAAGTTGAAAGCATGTAGGCCAGATGAGTTATAAACTGTGTTTATGCTTTACTAAATGGCAGTTCCACTTTCAGTTCAGTTCAGTTGCTCAGTCGTGTCCAACGCTTTACAACCCCATGAATCACAGCACGACAGGCCTCCCTGTCCATTACCAACTCCCGGAGTTCACTCAGACTCATGTCCATCGAGACAGTGATGCCATCCAGCCATCTCATCATCTGTTGTCCCCTTCTCCTCCTGCCTCCAGTCCCTCCCAGCATCAGAGTCTTTTCCTATGAGTCAACTCTTCGCATGAGGTGGCCAAAGTATTGGAGTTTCAGCCTCAGCATCATTCCTTCCGAAGAAATCCCAGGGCTGATCTCCTTCAGAATGGACTGGTTGGATCTCCTTGCAGTCCAAGGGACTCTCAAGAGTCTNTGGAGTGGGTTGCTATTTCCTTCTCAGGGGATCTTCCTGACCCAGGGATTGAATGCGGGTCTCCTAGATGTGTATAAGAGACAGGTCCGACTCTCTGCGACCCCATAGACAGCAGCCCACTAGGCTCCTCTGTCCCTGGGATTCTCCAGGCAAGAATACTGGAGTGGGTTGCCATTTCCTTCTCCAATGCATGAAAGTGAAAAGTGAAAGTGAAGTCGTTCAGTCATGCCCGACTCTTAGCGACCCCATGGACTGCAGCCCACCAGGCTTCTCCGTCCATGGGACTTTCCAGGCAAGAGTACTGGAGTGGGGTGCCATTGCCTTCTCTGCATCTAGAATATCAAAAATCCCAGCTCGCAGAATTGCCCTGTAGTATAGGAACGGGACCTTCTATCTATAGTGGCTGTCACTCCAGTGGAGCAGGCAATTGAGACACAGGGGAATTAGAAGAAAAAACACTTTATTGTCAAGGGAATAATGGCAGGAAGGGAAGGGAAGACAGATGTTGGTCCTGTTTTCTCTCTCCAGGCAGACTGCATCCAATAAGGGGACACATGTTAGCAAAAAGTGGGTGCAGCTCTGTCCCCTACTCCCTACTAGAAGGCTGCTTCCCAAGCTGTCCCTTGCCAATCTGGGGTACAACTATATCAACGCAAGTGTGGCAGGACAGTGTGGTCAGGCAGCAAGAGACTCAGATTTCACTCCTCAGCCACTCTGTTCCTGGTAGCAGGGATGCTGGGCTGATGGGATGGTCATGGCAGGTAAGAGTCTCCTTAAAGTCTAGGAGAGCGCCCGCGTGGACTGGCCTGATGTAGGGAGACTCACTTATTTGTTACTTAGCAGTAGCTACTGTGAGACAGAGGCTGTGGGTAGAGATGTCCCTCAGCTCTAACAAAGCCAAGGGAAAGACAGAACACATCTTCACAGCTGCAGATTTCAACCAAGAAGGTACACGGGGTAAGTTCCAGCACAGGGGACAGTGCTCTGGAAACCAGTGTCTGAATGAGTCCACACGTTACCCTGAGTTGTTAACTTTGCAAAGTCTCTTTTATTCTACAGTTGCCCCTCATCTCATTTGCTGAGCAGTCATTTGTCCGACAAAATTCTTTGTATTCTGGATTTGGCTTGCATGAATATGTGTGTCATCCTTGCATAGGGGCCATGCTAATCTTCTCTGTATTGTTCCAATTTTAGTATATGTGTTTATTCATAATGGCAATTATTTCATTTCTCTACCCCTACTGTTTCCTTTAAGCTGGTAGTTAGATCTGGAGATTTGATATTTAGCAATGCTAACGTTGAAAACTGGATTCTGATATTGCCAGCCTGATTCATCTGTGATAGATTCACCAACAACCTTTCTAATATGATTTTGGCATCTGATGGTAATTCATTCTGTCATTCCTTCCAAACACATTTGCTGATATTCTTCCATTGAAAGGATTTCTACCTCATCAACTGTTTGGTTACCCTGAAATAGCTTGTATGGAAAAGGCAGGATTCATGCTTTATTTCCCCTCTTTATTGGTTTTCTAGGTAATAAATTGGTATACTAGCAACATCCAATGGTGATTGATGAGGTTCTATTTTCTTATTCTTTGTTAGTATTATTATAAACACATGGATTTACATGTTGTGAATGGTTTTATGTGTTTCAGTCAGTTACAGTCATGATTCTTTCCCTTGTTCAAATTTTCCCATCTTTGGTCAGTGAGAGCCCCTTCATTTTGAATCTTGTGTTCTTTTGACAGAACTATTTATCTTCAAAAGTGTCCTTATGTTCTGGCTTAGCAAAATGTGTCAAGACCATCATCCCATACATTTCTTGCCCTGGAACTCTCTCTAAGTCTCTCAATCGTGTCCAACTGCAATTCCGTGGACTGTAGCTAGGCTCCTTGCTCCATGGAATTTTCCAGGCAAGAATGTTGGAGTGGGTTGCTATTTCCTTCTCAGGGGATCTTCCTGACCCAGGGATTGAATGCGGGTCTCCTGAATTGAAGGCAGATTCTCTACCATCTGAGCCACCAGGGAAGACTTGGAACTAGACACAGCTATTTCTCGAGACAGTCCGGGATCCTCTTAGTGGAGAATAGTACTTAGAAACAGTGATCTTGATGATGGGAGGGCTTGTTGCTACTAGGTTGTCAATGTTTCTAGTCCTTTTTAGTGGACAGCACTCAGAAATACATATTTCATGCTGCTGCTGCTAAGTCACTTCAGTCGTGTCCGATTCTGTGCAACCCAATAGACGGCAGCCCACCAGGCTCCCCTGTCCTTGGGATTCTCCAGGCAAGAACACTGGAGTGGGTTGCCATTTCCTTCTCCAGTGCATGGAAGTGAAAACTGAAAGTGAAGTCGCTCAGTCATGTCCAACTCTTAGCCACCCCATGGACTGTAGCCTACCAGGCTCCTCTGTCCATGGGATTTTCCAGGCAAGAGTAGTGGAGTAGGGTGCCATTGCCTTCTCTGACATATTTCATAGTAAGAGACAAATAGATAATGAGTTCATACTGATATTTCCTATATAATTTATTATTGCAAAATATAATAAATTTTACCATATAAACCATTTTAAAATGTATAGCTTTGTGACATTAAGTACATCCCCATTGTTCTGCAAACATCACCACCATCCTTCTCCAGGGCTTTCTTATCTTCCTAAACTGAAACTCTGTACCCATTAAACACTGACTTCCCAACTCCTTTTTCCTCCAGCTTCTGGAAATCACCATTCTGCTTTCTATATCTATGAAATTCTTTTCCTTTTGTGACTGGTTTATTTCACTTATCATAATGTCCTCAAGGGTCATCTATGTTGTGGTATGTAATTCCTTAGTTTTTAAGGGAAAATTATATATACCCTGTATGTATATACCACATATTATTTATCCATTCATTCATTCATTGATGAACACTTGGGTTGTTTCCATCTTCTGGCAATTGTGAATACTACTACTATGAAAATGGGTGTATAAATACCTGTTTGAGTCCCTGTTTTCAATTCTGTGTTATGTACCCAGAAGTAGAATTGCTGGATCATATGGTAATTCTATATTTAATATTTTAAGAAACTGGCATACTGTTTTTACACTGACTGCACCATTTTACATTCCAGCAAGCAAAGCACAAGGGTTCCAGTTTATCCACATTCTCATCAATAATTATTATCTTAATAGTAGGTATCCTAATGGATGTGAATCAATTCAAATTTAAGATTACATAGTTTGGATTAAACTACCTTGATTTTACTTTGAAAAGCATAGTTCCTAAAGACATGAATTGAAGTGTTTATTTCCTAATCATACTATATATAAAATAGTTTTTTTTTTTAAGTGTCAGTATTACTTCTAATAATAAGACCACTGAATGCAGCTTAAGATTCCTTTGTGGTTCTTTTGTCACCAAAATCTTCCCTGGTGGCTCAGATAGTAAAGAATCTGCCTGCAGTGCAGGAGACCCAGGTTTGATCCCTGGGTTGGGGAGATCCCTGGGTTGGGAAGATCCCTGGATTGGGATCCCTTGGAGAAGGGAATGGTTACCCACTCCAGTATTGTTGCCTGGAGAATTCCATGGACAGAGGAGCCTGGTGGGTTATAGTTCATGGCATTGCAAAGGGTCAGACATGACTGAGTGACTAAAACTTTCACATTTTTCATATATACCCCAAGGGATGTATGGTCAAATTTCATATTTGAAAGTCACTCAACAAACATAACTAAACAGAAAACAGAGTCATAAACACAGAGAATAAACAGGTGGTTCTTTAGGGGTGGAGGGTTGAGAGAAATAGATGAGAGAGATTAAGAGGTACAAACTTTAAGTTACAAAATAAATGAGTCACAGGTATGAAATGTACAGTATGTGGAATATAGTTAATAATTATGTAATATCTTTGGTGACTGATGACAGCTATTCTTATCATGGGGATCATTTTGAAATATACAGAAATATCAAATTACTATGTTGGGTACTAGGAATCAACATAGTGTCATGGGTCATTCATGTGACAAAAACAAAAACAAACTCATGCAAAAAGAGATCAGATTTGTGATTACTGGGGGTAGAGGAAAAGGGCTTGGTTGAAGGTAGTCAAAAGGTACAAACTTCCAGTTATAAAATGAGTAAGTACAACATGATCAGTATAATTAACACTGTTGTATGTTACATATGAAAGTAGTTAAGAGAGTAAATCCTAAGAATTCTCATCATAGGGAAAAATTTTTTCCTATTTCTTTAATGTTGTATCTGTATGGATGTTCACTGAAGTTATTATGGACATCATTTCATGATGTGTATAAGTCAAATCAGGATGCTATACATCTGAAACTTAACACTTTGTACAAATTATACCTCAGTAAAGCCAGAATGAAAAAAAGAATCTATGGGTAGAATTCCAAAGAAAACGGCCTCAGCGTCAAAAATAATAAAGCAGCACAACATTGTGAACACACTAAATGCCACTGAACTATATACTTTAAAATGGTTAATTGTATATTATATGAATTTTACCTGAATAAAAAAAATTGAATTAAAAAAGTCACTTGAAGTAATTATGCCATCAATTTGATATACCGTTAGAACCACAGGTTTCCATTTGTTTTCAATTAAAAAATTTTTTGGCCTCAATGCATAGCAGGCAGGATCTTAGCTCCCCAACCAGGGATGAACCCTGCAATCCCAACCGCTAGACCACCAGGAAAGTCCATTTTCAAATGTTAGAAAATGGATTTTAAAGATTCAGTAATTTTTTAAAGTATGTAAAACTTTTACACAGTTCGGTCAAACTGTAAAACAGCACAGTCAGAGAATTCTCATGTTCGTCTCCCCTCTCCTTTACTCCGCTGCCTCCCAACATGTATGACAGTTAGCCGATAGCTCCTACAGTTTAGTTTATGCTTTAGTTGCTTCTTTGTAGGAAATAGAAAGCAATGTTTATAGTCACATTCTCCTTCCCTTTATTACATAAAGGTGACATTTTACAAGCCCTGTTCTGGGCTTCTCTGTTTTTTTCATTTATCCTGGTGCTCACCTAGCGTTACATACAGAGATTTTCCTTGTTCCTTTTCTGTTCAATACTCCTTTGTGTAGTTCTTATTATAAAGAAATCTTCCTCATTCCTTTGAACTGCTATGCTACTGTATGAATAAACCTATAGTTTATTTAACAAACTTCCTACAACTACTATGGTGAACTATATGAAGGTTCCTCAAAAAACCAGAAACAGAGCTACCATATGATCCTGCAGTCCCATTCCTGGGCATTTATCTGGAGAAAACCATAATTCAAAAAGATACATGCACTCCAGTGTTCATTGCAGCACTGTTTATAACAGCCAAGACATGGAAGCAACCTAAATGTCCATTGACAGGTGACTGGATAAAGATGTGATAATATATGTGGATTAAAGTGAAGTTGCTCAGTTGTGTCTGACTTTTTGCGACCCCCTGGACTGTAGCCTGCCAGGCTCCTCTGTCCATGGAATTTTCCAGGCAAGGATACTGGAGTGGGTTGCCATTTTCTTCTCCAGGGGATCTTCTCGACCCAGGGATGGAACCTGGGTCTCCCTTATATGTGGAAATATATTATCTAATTTAATAGATACATATTGTTAGATTAAACTTGCTAATAATTTGTTAAGAAGTTTTACATCTGTGTTATGAGGGATAATATTTTGTAATTCTATTTGTGTGTGTGTGTGTTTGTAATTCTGTTTAATGTCTTTGTTTTTAAAATCGGGGTAATACTGACCTTATAAAATGATTGAGTGTTTCCTCCTTTTCTATGTTCTCAAAAAGTATGTTTCTATTGATGTTGTTATTTTCCCTTAAAAGTTGGAATTCACCTGTGAAGTCATCTGGACCTAGAATTTCTTTGTATAAATTGTTAACTACAGTTCAGCTTCTGTAGTGGATGCTGGGCTGCTGACGTTTTCTGTCTCTTTTCCGGTCGGGTTTTGACGTGTCTGGTAATGAGCGTGCCCGTTTCGTCTGCGTCGTCACGTTAGTAGCTGTCTGTGGCAGGTCCTCAATGTCTTTAGGTCTTCTTGATGTCCTGTGCTGTACTCCTCACACTGGTAATTGGCATTTTCATACTTTTCTTGATTAGTCTGGGTAGGAACTTACAAATTTTATCAGTACCACCCCGACAGAGCTAGCTTTTGAGTTCCCTGATTTTCTACACTCTTTTTCTGGTTGGTAGGCCACATTTTGGGGGTTCCCTCATCTCTGATCTTGGACTCTATAAAGTTCTGGCTGCTAAGGCAATTTTCTAATGATGTCAGTAGACGTACTGCCTTTAAATAGATTTTATTTTGTATTTTTTCTGGCTTTTCAAGTTGTTCTCACCAGGAGTATATGTTAATACTTCATTATAGCCAGAAGCAGAATTGTGAGAGAAATAATTTCAGGTGGCTGGTATTATAGGAAAAGTGCTGATTTGGAAGCAGGATTCTTAGGTTCAAGACTTCTCTATTGCTTACTGATATTAATAACCTTGGGCAAATCAAATTGATAGTTTTAGTTTCCTTTTCTGTAATATGGGGATAACAATAATATCTTACAGCACTTCTGTAAGTATTAAGTAAAGTAATATGAAGTGAAACTGTTTTATGAACTATGAAAAATTTCATGAATATAGCATGGCTCATATGTAATTTGTACAACTATGGATGCCTTGGAGGTGGAGACTGAGTCTTTTTGATCATGATTCTTCAACACCTGGCACAGTTTCTGGAACATATTTTGGCTTTTGATGAATCTTTGTTGAGCTCAGCCAAAAGTATTTACATGAATAGTTACAATTCTCACATGACTCAGTAAATTCATACTGTATACCCACAGTTACTGGCAACACCTAAATTAATCTGGATCTGGCTGAATTATTGTTTAATGTTGTTATTTAGACTAAAAATGTGTACAGTATCATGTATAAATTTCTTGTATTATTCTTACAGGATTATCCTTTTTCTGGCCACAAGCAGAAATATGTGCTGAAAGATCAATAAGTAGTGGGAAATCCCTAAGGGTTGTCTAATAGGAGGAAGAGGTGAAAAGATGCCCAATTTCTAGTAATGCTGTAGGTTGAGTGTGCAAATATAAAGGAGGTTCCTAAGTGATAGGTCACTAAAGCTTATAAGCTCTTACCTTGCCACCACATTCCTTTATAGTTTCTGCCTGTGGGGCTGTTGTTTGGAGGAATTTAACTATACCACCTACAGAAGACAGGTTTGTGTGTTATCTTAATACCATTTCTAGGTCCTCCATGCCCCTCTTCCCCCAAACATGGATTCATATCTCACCAGTTTTAAATTCAATTGTGAAGTTCATTCAGGCTAGATCACTGTTTCCCCAGCTCCAAGATTTTGCGTGTGTGTGTGTGTGTGTGTGTGTGTGTGTGTGTGTATGTTAGCTGCTTAGTTGTGTCCGACTCTTTGCAACCCCATAGACTGCAGCCCACCAGGCCCCTCCATCCATGGGGTTCTCCAGGCAAGAGTACTGGAGTGGGTTGCCATTTCCTTCTCCATTCCACCTCATAATTTTTATCCATATCTCTTGTACCACTTATATTATTTACCTAAGATTTTCTTTGAACTAAATTTCTTTTTCCTAAATGAATATATTTTAAAAGAAAATTATCACTGTTGCATATTGAAAATCAATACCGCCCCCCAAAGAAAATCAATACCACTTTCCAAGATTATGGTATGAATTTAAAAATAATGAAAACAAAACAATTTTATTAAGTGCTACAAAGAGATCATTGCCTATTGAAGACTCTGAGTTCTGGGCTCGCTGTCTTTTAGGGATATACTGGCTTAAATTGTCTCTAAAATCTCTAATTTCAGCTTTCAACATCTATGGTGTTCCAAATTCTTCTCTTCCTACTCTTTGTGGATTTCCTCCTGCAGTTGTCACTCATGCAAACTGTCTCTGCTTACCTCATGTACAAATGATTCCTTTTTACCAATGACTGCCTCCATTTTTAATGTTGAGAGTCACTATGAAAAAAAAAAAAAAGAAAACTCAGGAATTCTATGTAAGAAATAGAAAAAGGAGGGACATTGTGAAAAGCAGGAAGTGATTAAGACAAAGTGATCAGGCAAAAGTCATCCTGCTTCCTTGACCTAGAATAGTTTCCTCTATTTTCCCAAACATTTCTTTTCATTTCCCTGTACTTTCACTTTGAGGTTAGAATTAAAATGGAAGCATATTCTAAAAAGACAGATGCTTCTAGTAGGATTAATAAACTGTTACTCATTTATACCTTACTGTAAAATAATCCAATTGACTGATTTCCTTAATACTTGAAATTACCTACATTGAAGGAAAAGGAATGAAATAATTTTAATGAGTGCTGTATTTGGAAAACTAGGGGAGAGTAAGAAGAGAGAGGGTTGGTTGGGAAGGCATGGAGAAGTAGTCGCTCAGTTGTGTCTGACTCTTTGCGACCCCATGGACTGTAGCCTGCCAGGCTCTTCCGTCCGTGGGATTTTCCAGGCAAGAATTCTGGAGTGGGTTGCCATTTCCTTCTCCAGGGGATCTTCCCAACCCAGGGATCGAACCCAGGTCTCCTGCATTGCAGGCAGATTCTTTACCATCTGAGCCACCAGGGAATCCCAATAGGGAAGGCCTGGAGAGATAGCAGGTAAATAGAAGAAGGTGAGAAAATCTCAAAGAAAAGTTTAGCATAGTTTAAAAATTTCATTCCCCTCCTTCTTATCCTATCATCTTAATTTCTGTTCTAGAGACTCACACATTATATTAGTATGGAAAATTATACAGTTCAGCTGCTTCTTGGGTGAAGTCAACTTCATAGGCTAGGATTCTCCCCACCATTAGTAAAACTGTTTCTAAGAGAAAATGTATTCTGCCTTTTGTGACAGTATTTCATAACCCATAACTGTACAGTGTTCCACACACAGTGGGTAATTAAGAAATGTTATTTCTACTGCCTGCCTTTGTAAATCTCAAGTGGGACAGAAAATGTCAGGAAGATTGTTAATATGACATGGATTTTCCCAAGAGAACAGTTCAATTTTACTTATAGTGTCTCTGTGTATTTTAGGTCCTTGTTTGGTTCCTTGTCACTGCAAGTATAATGGTTCCTCTGATGACTTCCAGGTAGGTTCTCAGTCAGACCTTTTCAGACTATCTGTGGTGAAGGATGAGGATGTGTGTGTGTGTGTGTGTGAGAGAGAGAGAGAGAGAGAGATCTGTAGAAGATGAATCTTAGTAGGCAGCTAGTACTACATATAACTCACCACACTAGTCTGACAACGCACACACTTTTCCATTACCTCACTCAACAACACAGCTTGACCAGCCTTGAGCTTGGATGTTCTGATACTATCAAATTGCTCTAAGAGCTTCTAAACACACTCTTAATTTCTGGGCTTATCTCATTGAAGCCTGATGAAAGAAAGTTCACAGATCACACTTTGAGTGGTCTGGTCTACTATATATTTTCTGAGAGTTGCTCTTATAAAATGACAAGAGACCTTTGCAGCTGTGGGGGCTTCCCATATAGCTCAGTGGTAAAGAATCCGCCTGCTAATGCAGGAGACATGGGAGACTCAGGTTTGATCCCAGGTCAGGAAGATCCCCTGGAGTAAAAAATGGCAACCCAGTCCAGTATTCTTGCCTGGAAAATTCCATGGACAGAGGAGCCTGGCAGGCTAGAAGTCCATGGTATCTCAGAGAGTCAGACATGACGTGAGCATACATCACTGCCACCGCTTCTGCCCTGGGGAGTCCTTCTATTGACCTAAAATATATGTAGTATTAACAGTATGGTCCATGGACAAAAGTAAGAATTACTGCTTTGTAACATGAATTTTCCAACTCACTTGGCATGTTTTTGTTGCTATTCTCATTTTTAAAAAACTCTTCCAGAAAATTAGAAGCCTAGAGAGTTTGGAGATCTTATTATAATTTTTTGCCAATTATTGTAATATTTATATTTTACAACCATAATGCATGAAATAATTTATAAATCACTTTCTGTCAGGTTAAGTTAATGCTGCAGTAACAAATGATCCCTGAAGTCTCAGACCTTTATAACAATAAGCTTTTATTTCTTGTTCATGCTGTATATCCATCAGGGGTCCTTTTCAACTCAGCTCCAATTTGTCTTCATTTTTGGACTCACAGAAAGAGAGCAGTCTAGTGCTGGTCTTGTGGTCAGGGAGAAGAGAAGATGGCAGCTATGTTATGGGTCTTAAAGCTTTATCCAAGTGGTACACGTTACTGTCTTTCATATTTCAGTGGCCAAAGCAAGTCACATGACCAGGCCTGAAGCCAGTGGGTCAGGCATGTATAGCCTTCCAGAGGGAAGGGCCTGGAAGAAGGGGCAGCAAAGAATTCAAACAGGTAACACTTATGATCCACACTGTAAAAATCTGAATGAGAGCTGGGGGAAAGAACAGAGAGGCATTTCAAGGTATGGGGAATCTACTCCATAACTAAAGGAGATAAAATTACTTTTACTAATTTTACTAACAGTTTGAGAACAATTTGCTCTTTTTTTTCAGCTCTATTGAGATATAAATGACACATAATGTTGTGTGTTAAGTTACACAATGTAATGATTTAATATATGTATATATTGTGAAATGATTACCACATGTTTGGTTAGGTATTTAACCAAAACTAGGTATTGTAATACATAGTTGTAATATTTTCTGTAGGTGGTGGGAACTTTTAAGACTTACTCTCTGAGCAGCTTTCAAATATACAATAAAGATTTGTTAACTCTAGTTAACCATACTGTATATTACACCCCCTGAACTTACTCATCTTAGAACTGAAAGTTTGGGGAGTTCCCTGGTGGTCCAGCGGCTAAGAATGCACTCCCAATGCAGGGAGCCTGGGTTTGATCCCTCGTCAGGGAACTAGATCCCACTGCCGCAGTTGTTTATATGAGTTCAGTTTTTTTAAGATTCCATATATAAGTGAGATCACACATTTTTTGTACTTCTCTGTCTGACTTATTTCACTTAGCGTAATGCTCTCAAGATTCATCCATGTTTTCACAAGTGGCAGAATTTTCTTTCTTGTGACTGAATAATATTCCATTGTATACAGACATATATACACCACATTTTCTTTATTCATCCATTGGTGGACATCTAGGCCGTTTTCATGCTTTGGCTATTGTAAATAATGCTGCAGTGAATCCGGGGTACACATATCCTTTCTAGAGAGTGATTTCATTTCTGTTGGATACATCCCAAAAGTGGGATTGCTGGATCGTATGGTAGTTATATTTTTAATTTCTTGAGGAACCTCTAGACTGGTTTCCATAGTGGCTGCATCTGTTTGCATTCCTACCAACTGTGTCTGAAGGTGCCTTTTTCTCTATATCCTCCTCAGCATTTGTTATCTCTTGTCTCTTAGATAATAGCTATCCTAATAGGTCTGTGGTGATATCTCCTTGTGGTTTTGACTTGTATTTCCCTAATGACTAGTGACGTTGAACACCTTTTCATCTAGGTGCTGAATGGTCATCTGAATATCTTCTTTGGAAAAATGTTTATTCAGAGTATTTGCCCATTTAAAATTGGATTATTTGTTTTTTTTGTTATTGAATTCTATGAGTTCCTTATATATTTGGATAGTAACCCCTTATCAGATATGTGGTTTGTGAATATTTTCTCCCATTCTATAGGTTGCTTTTTCATTAAATTTTTTTAAAAATTATTGTTTTATTTATCTATTTTTGGTTGCACTGGGTCTTCTTTGCTGCATGGGTTTTTCTCTAGTTGGATCAAAGGGGGCCACTCTTCAGCTGTGGTGGTTTCTCTTGCTGTGGAGCAGGGGCTCTAGGGCGTGTGGGTTCAGTAGTGGCAGCTCCCATGCTCCAAAGCACAGGCTCAGTGGTTGTACGTGGGCTTGGTTGCCTCACAGCATTGGGGGATCTTCCCAGATCAGGGATTGAACCCTTGTTTCCTGAATTGACTGGTGGACTCTTTACCACTGAGCCACTAGGGAAGCCCTGCTTTTTCATTTTGTTGATTGTTTCTTTTTTTCTGTGCAGGAGCTTTTTAGTTTGATATGTGAAAGTGAAAGTGTTAGTCACTCAGCTATGTGCAACTATTTGTGACCCCATGGACTGTAGCCTGCCAGGGGTCTCTGTCCAAGGGATTCTTCAGGCAAGAATACTGGGGTGGGTAGCCATTTCCATCTCTAGGGGATTGTCCTGATCCAAGAATCAAACCTGGGTCTCCTGGATTACGAGCAGATTCTTTACCACCTGAGCCAAACTAAGGAATCCCATAGTTTGATGTACACTGGTTTAGTTTTGTTTTCATTACTTGTGCTTTGGTGTCATATCCATAAAAACAGCATAAAATCATTGCCAAGACCAATGTCAAGGAGCTTTTTGCGTTTTCTTCTAGGAGTTTTATGGTTTCAGGTCTTACAATTCTTTTATCGATTTAAAGTTAATTTTTGTGAATGGTGTGAGATAGGAGTTCACTTTCATTCTTCACATGTGACTATTCAGTTTTCCCAACACTGTCTATTGAAGAGACTGTCTTTTCCTCATTGTGTATTCTTGGTCCTCTGTCAGATATTAGATGGTTGTACAGATGTGGGTTCAGTTTTGGGCTCTCAGTTCTGTTTTATGTGTCTGTTTTATGCCAATACTATAATGTTTTGAGTACTATATTTTTATAATATAGTTTGAAATCAGGATGTGTTGTGCTTCTAGTTTCATTCTTTCTTCTCAGAATTGTTTTGACTATTCAGAGTCTTTTGTGGTTTCATATAAATTTTAAGATTTTTTTTTTCTATTTCTGTAAAAATTGCCATTGAAATCTGGACAGGCCCTGACCGACTCTATGGATGGCTTTGGGTAGTATAGATGTTTTAACAATTTAATTATTTATTTCACTCTGTCTTAAAAGGCTCTCATGCGATTATTTCTTTAAGTGTCATAAGTAGAAAATACATCCCCTATGGAAGAAATATAGATGACTTATTTTAAAAAGAAAAACATCATGGGAATTTATCTCTCTGGGGTATACATGGATGGCATATTAATAAGCATGATTATAAAGGAAACACAAAATAGAATGAAGTCTAACTGGATACTAACTCAGTTTATATCTGAGGTTTCAAAATGTCCGTGTCTTTTACCTTGATTTGTGTGGTTCATTTTAGAAGATGGGAACATCACAGAAAAAGAGTAACATATTCATGTTCTGAAACTTTTCAGAGAATTCCCAATTTTGTAAAATAAGAGGATATCTGCAATTCCCGAGAAGAAGTCAGACCAGTCCTAGGAGTTCTTAAAAATTATTAATTCTCTGAGGACAGGAACAAAATTCCCTTAAACCTTTCTTAAAATAGGGCTCATTCCTATCAAAGAATTAATATGTCCCCTTAAGTACATAACAAACAGCCAGGAAGTAATTGGGCTCACATGGGGCTAGTGCTCTTCAAGATCCTTTTTTTATTTTTGAAAGACTTCATTTTGGAAATGTCTTGTCAGAAGCAGAAAGAAAGAACAAGGACAAATCCCCAGTGCATGTAGAGGATTCTTCTTTTTTCTTTTTTTTAGCTTTCATTGTCTTTCACTCTTATTGATTTATATTACTAGTAAATGTAGTATTTTGCAGTTTAACAAGCAGTTTGCTATTCAGTTGTATGATTTGGGATGTAAAATTTAACCTTTTTCCTTATAGTCCAATGTAGAACATATTACGTACCCCTCTATCTGCCTCCCTATCTAGGCATACATTTATGAATATATATTGTACATATACCTGTTCATATACACATGTACATGTATATTCATGTATTTATATATAATAATAACATATACATAGATACTATATTATACATAAATGAAATAAACTCCTTTATTTGCCTCTTTCCTTCCTTTCCCTCCTTCCCAATAACGTCTCTTTTTTCTTTTCCTTTTCTTTAGCCTTCTCTTCCTTTTTTACTGTCTTCCTTCCTTCTTCTTTCTTTCTTTCTTTATGCTACCCTTTGGATGGCTTTTTCAACTTTTTGTTTTGACAGCTATTAGGAGTACCTTTTTCTAAGAGCTCCCAGGGTTTAAACTTGGGAAAAAGAGTTGTGCTTCTAGCCAGAACATCCAGCTATATTAGTCTACAGGATATATGCCTCGCTTCTTCATGGAGCACAGTGTGGCCAGGGATTGATGCCTCAAGATGTGCCACTTCTGTAGGGTGTGCCCTTCTGTTTTGGCATCATGATGGTAACCCATTATGCTTGTTGTGGTAAACTACCATGTCTGTATAGAAGTTACAGGGTGTGCAGAGTTCATTCATCACAGTCCGGTTTTTTGATCTGATTTTGACACCAGTTCTATAGAGTGGGAATGTCAATGCCATTTTATAATTAAAGGTAAAGTTTCAAACCCAACATTGAGGAGATCCTTAGTGACTTCTTCTTCCTCCTTCCTGATTCCTTTCTCAATCTACACATAAATCTTAGATGTCCATGTTCCTATATGACAGCCTGAGAACCCCCAACATTGATCAACCTACCACTAACCTATAATGTTATCCTTTCTCTTGGTCATAGTTTATTGGCCCAAAGGTGAATGATGGATCTGAACCATACTAACTGGGGTTCATCTTTAGGATTTTATAAACTAGAACTGAAAATTCAGCACCTCTTCAGTGGCACAAGTTTTCAGAGGATTTGTCTCCATCATTTCACTGAAAATAGCTCTTATCAAAGTCACCTCTGAGCCCCTGTGGTCCTGTTGCTGCTGCAGCTGCTAAGTCGCTTCAGTTGTGTCCGACTCTGTGCGACCCCATAGACAGCAGCCCACCAGGCTCCCCCGTCCCTGAGATTCTCCAGGCAAGAACACTGGNTCTTGTGACTGAATAATATTCCATTGTATACAGACATATATACACCACATTTTCTTTATTCATCCATTGGTGGACATCTAGGCCGTTTTCATGCTTTGGCTATTGTAAATAATGCTGCAGTGAATCCGGGGTACACATATCCTTTCTAGAGAGTGATTTCATTTCTGTTGGATACATCCCAAAAGTGGGATTGCTGGATCGTATGGTAGTTATATTTTTAATTTCTTGAGGAACCTCTAGACTGGTTTCCATAGTGGCTGCATCTGTTTGCATTCCTACCAACTGTGTCTGAAGGTGCCTTTTTCTCTATATCCTCCTCAGCATTTGTTATCTCTTGTCTCTTAGATAATAGCTATCCTAATAGGTCTGTGGTGATATCTCCTTGTGGTTTTGACTTGTATTTCCCTAATGACTAGTGACGTTGAACACCTTTTCATCTAGGTGCTGAATGGTCATCTGAATATCTTCTTTGGAAAAATGTTTATTCAGAGTATTTGCCCATTTAAAATTGGATTATTTGTTTTTTTTGTTATTGAATTCTATGAGTTCCTTATATATTTGGATAGTAACCCCTTATCAGATATGTGGTTTGTGAATATTTTCTCCCATTCTATAGGTTGCTTTTTCATTAAATTTTTTTAAAAATTATTGTTTTATTTATCTATTTTTGGTTGCACTGGGTCTTCTTTGCTGCATGGGTTTTTCTCTAGTTGGATCAAAGGGGGCCACTCTTCAGCTGTGGTGGTTTCTCTTGCTGTGGAGCAGGGGCTCTAGGGCGTGTGGGTTCAGTAGTGGCAGCTCCCATGCTCCAAAGCACAGGCTCAGTGGTTGTACGTGGGCTTGGTTGCCTCACAGCATTGGGGGATCTTCCCAGATCAGGGATTGAACCCTTGTTTCCTGAATTGACTGGTGGACTCTTTACCACTGAGCCACTAGGGAAGCCCTGCTTTTTCATTTTGTTGATTGTTTCTTTTTTTCTGTGCAGGAGCTTTTTAGTTTGATATGTGAAAGTGAAAGTGTTAGTCACTCAGCTATGTGCAACTATTTGTGACCCCATGGACTGTAGCCTGCCAGGGGTCTCTGTCCAAGGGATTCTTCAGGCAAGAATACTGGGGTGGGTAGCCATTTCCATCTCTAGGGGATTGTCCTGATCCAAGAATCAAACCTGGGTCTCCTGGATTACGAGCAGATTCTTTACCACCTGAGCCAAACTAAGGAATCCCATAGTTTGATGTACACTGGTTTAGTTTTGTTTTCATTACTTGTGCTTTGGTGTCATATCCATAAAAACAGCATAAAATCATTGCCAAGACCAATGTCAAGGAGCTTTTTGCGTTTTCTTCTAGGAGTTTTATGGTTTCAGGTCTTACAATTCTTTTATCGATTTAAAGTTAATTTTTGTGAATGGTGTGAGATAGGAGTTCACTTTCATTCTTCACATGTGACTATTCAGTTTTCCCAACACTGTCTATTGAAGAGACTGTCTTTTCCTCATTGTGTATTCTTGGTCCTCTGTCAGATATTAGATGGTTGTACAGATGTGGGTTCAGTTTTGGGCTCTCAGTTCTGTTTTATGTGTCTGTTTTATGCCAATACTATAATGTTTTGAGTACTATATTTTTATAATATAGTTTGAAATCAGGATGTGTTGTGCTTCTAGTTTCATTCTTTCTTCTCAGAATTGTTTTGACTATTCAGAGTCTTTTGTGGTTTCATATAAATTTTAAGATTTTTTTTTTCTATTTCTGTAAAAATTGCCATTGAAATCTGGACAGGCCCTGACCGACTCTATGGATGGCTTTGGGTAGTATAGATGTTTTAACAATTTAATTATTTATTTCACTCTGTCTTAAAAGGCTCTCATGCGATTATTTCTTTAAGTGTCATAAGTAGAAAATACATCCCCTATGGAAGAAATATAGATGACTTATTTTAAAAAGAAAAACATCATGGGAATTTATCTCTCTGGGGTATACATGGATGGCATATTAATAAGCATGATTATAAAGGAAACACAAAATAGAATGAAGTCTAACTGGATACTAACTCAGTTTATATCTGAGGTTTCAAAATGTCCGTGTCTTTTACCTTGATTTGTGTGGTTCATTTTAGAAGATGGGAACATCACAGAAAAAGAGTAACATATTCATGTTCTGAAACTTTTCAGAGAATTCCCAATTTTGTAAAATAAGAGGATATCTGCAATTCCCGAGAAGAAGTCAGACCAGTCCTAGGAGTTCTTAAAAATTATTAATTCTCTGAGGACAGGAACAAAATTCCCTTAAACCTTTCTTAAAATAGGGCTCATTCCTATCAAAGAATTAATATGTCCCCTTAAGTACATAACAAACAGCCAGGAAGTAATTGGGCTCACATGGGGCTAGTGCTCTTCAAGATCCTTTTTTTATTTTTGAAAGACTTCATTTTGGAAATGTCTTGTCAGAAGCAGAAAGAAAGAACAAGGACAAATCCCCAGTGCATGTAGAGGATTCTTCTTTTTTCTTTTTTTTAGCTTTCATTGTCTTTCACTCTTATTGATTTATATTACTAGTAAATGTAGTATTTTGCAGTTTAACAAGCAGTTTGCTATTCAGTTGTATGATTTGGGATGTAAAATTTAACCTTTTTCCTTATAGTCCAATGTAGAACATATTACGTACCCCTCTATCTGCCTCCCTATCTAGGCATACATTTATGAATATATATTGTACATATACCTGTTCATATACACATGTACATGTATATTCATGTATTTATATATAATAATAACATATACATAGATACTATATTATACATAAATGAAATAAACTCCTTTATTTGCCTCTTTCCTTCCTTTCCCTCCTTCCCAATAACGTCTCTTTTTTCTTTTCCTTTTCTTTAGCCTTCTCTTCCTTTTTTACTGTCTTCCTTCCTTCTTCTTTCTTTCTTTCTTTATGCTACCCTTTGGATGGCTTTTTCAACTTTTTGTTTTGACAGCTATTAGGAGTACCTTTTTCTAAGAGCTCCCAGGGTTTAAACTTGGGAAAAAGAGTTGTGCTTCTAGCCAGAACATCCAGCTATATTAGTCTACAGGATATATGCCTCGCTTCTTCATGGAGAGCAGTGTGGCCAGGGATTGATGCCTCAAGATGTGCCACTTCTGTAGGGTGTGCCCTTCTGTTTTGGCATCATGATGGTAACCCATTATGCTTGTTGTGGTAAACTACCATGTCTGTATAGAAGTTACAGGGTGTGCAGAGTTCATTCATCACAGTCCGGTTTTTTGATCTGATTTTGACACCAGTTCTATAGAGTGGGAATGTCAATGCCATTTTATAATTAAAGGTAAAGTTTCAAACCCAACATTGAGGAGATCCTTAGTGACTTCTTCTTCCTCCTTCCTGATTCCTTTCTCAATCTACACATAAATCTTAGATGTCCATGTTCCTATATGACAGCCTGAGAACCCCCAACATTGATCAACCTACCACTAACCTATAATGTTATCCTTTCTCTTGGTCATAGTTTATTGGCCCAAAGGTGAATGATGGATCTGAACCATACTAACTGGGGTTCATCTTTAGGATTTTATAAACTAGAACTGAAAATTCAGCACCTCTTCAGTGGCACAAGTTTTCAGAGGATTTGTCTCCATCATTTCACTGAAAATAGCTCTTATCAAAGTCACCTCTGAGCCCCTGTGGTCCTGTTGCTGCTGCAGCTGCTAAGTCGCTTCAGTTGTGTCCGACTCTGTGCGACCCCATAGACAGCAGCCCACCAGGCTCCCCCGTCCCTGAGATTCTCCAGGCAAGAACACTGGCTGGAGTGGGTTGCCATTTCCTTCTCCAGTGCATGAAAGTGAAAAGTGAAAGTGAAGGCGCTCAGTCATGTCCAACTCTTCGTGACTCCACGGACTGCAGCCTTCCAGGCTCCTCTGTCGATGGGATTTTCCAGGCAAGAGTACTGGAGTGGGGTGCCATTGCCTTCTCCGTGTGGTCCTGCTAGGTGGTCAGTTCTCAAGCCTCATTTCTCTCCATGATTCAGCAGCTTTTAGCATGGTCGATCACTTCTTCCTCCTCTATGTTCTCCAGATGGCTTATGGGATACCATTCTCTCTTGCTTCTCCTCTTACCTTGCTATTCCTTCTGAGCCTCCTTTGCAGGCTTGTTCCAAGCTCTCAATCTCTTAACAGGAGGTCTGGGGCTTAGTCTTCAGTCTTCTACTCTCTGTCTTCGGCTACCTTTGGTTCTCTCCACCTTTACCACCACATCCAATACTTTAGCATATAGTGTTGACTGCCTTCAACATATATGTAGCATACAACCATTTTTCACCAGCTCTACCACATTATTTCTTATCTAGATTATTGAAACAGCCTCCTAAATAGGCCCCCTGCCTTCACTGTCCTCCCCTTCAATTTAATCTCCATGCAGCAGCCAGAGTAGTTCTACTCAAACATAAATCAGATCCTTTCACTTCTCACCTCAGTATTTTCCAGGGACGTTCCATCTCATAGTAAACACCCAGAGTAGCCATAGTGATCTTGGATCTATTGATATATGATCTGGCTATTGTTATGTTTCTGATCTTGTCTCTTGGCACTCTTCTTTCTCCCAGTTCTACTCCAGTACACTGGCCCCTTGTTTGTCCTTGAACATGTCAAGTGTATGTTCCCACTTAGGGGTCTTTGTATTTGCTGTTGCACCAGATTTTCTTTTTACTTTCTCCCTAACTTCATGGTTTGTTCAAATATAACCAAACAGTAGAATACTTTCTCTGATGACTTTTATGAAATAACACACCACCACTACCGCTGCAGCCACTCAGTGGTCCCTAACCTCTTATGCTGATTGTTGTTCTCTATAACAGTTAATACTACCTTGTATATTATTTGTACATATGTCTGTCTGTGACTTTCTCCACTCCACAAGTACACGAGTCCCTGAGGGCGGACATTTCCCTTCTCACTACTATTTCCCTAGTGCCTAGAACAATGCCTGCTCAGTCAGGCTCAAAGACAACAGCTATTGAGTGAATATATAAATTTAATAGTCTAGATCAGAGAAAGGCAGAAAAAACCAATCTGGAAAAAAAGAGAGAGAGAGAGAGAATGAAGCTAGCTTGCTGGGAGGAGCAGAGACCAGATGATGAAAGCTGAGTCCTGGCTGGGCCTGAGTCACTGAGTGTCCCAGGCGCTCAGGTGCATTTCTGATCTCCTGCAGCTTGGTGGTTCAGCTCTTCTATGTAATTTATGGTCTTTAGTGTTTAAGTGGCCTTGAGTTTAGTTTCTCTATCTACCAGAGTCCTAACAAGTCCGCCACAGTTATATGCACAGAAGGAGCTATAGGGCCAGAATCCAGAACTTGGATTTTTTTAAAAGTCCAGCATCATACAGGTATTTCTGCAGTTCAAAGCCCTTACATGATTACAGGGCCAAAGATGTAAGTGCCAAAATCCACTTGAAACAAGGACACAGAGGGTGTCAAATATGAATGACTTTCTGCTAAACTTGCTAAATATCTTGCCCAGTGACAGAACTAGAACCAGAACTCTACTATCCCAAGTCTGACCCTCCACCAGCCTCTTTCTTACCTCACAAGATGCCTCATTCTTCTCTCCCTTGTCCTTCCACTCCCATTCTGTTCGCTAAGTTTACATATAGTTATGTAAATTCTTTTAATAATCTCTCCATCAACAAATTGTGGCTAATGCTATTTAGTTGTCTATAAAGAGTGTGGTGACAGATTTTAAATGAACTCAGGGTAACTGAAAACTGTAAGATGGAAGGGAATCTCACACAAGCTGTGAATGAAATATAAATCAATAAAAACTCAGCAATTTATGGGCTTACCCGTGTGGAAGAACAATAACTTTAGAATATGTCACCAAGGCAGATTTAAGGAGTAGACTTTTCACTATTTCTATTTTAGACTGAGAAATCGATTATTATCTCAGAGCTAAATTCTGCTTTGCTCTATCTGCCCAGGACTCTGGGAAAAGTTCTAAATTACCAAATGAAGTGGAAAAACACTACATGCTGCTTAATTCTTGATAGTTTTGGTGAGGTGACTGGTGTAAAAATGAGGAAGAACTATATTATATTAAAAAACAAAAATATTTATTGTCACACATGCACAGTTTTAGGTTATATGAAACCAGAGTTTCTTCAAGTTTGAAAGATCCACTTTAGGATGCCAGCATGGGAATGTGTCACCTCCTACTATACGTCCTTTACAAAAATGTTATTTATTTATTTGACTGTGTCGGGTCTTCGTTGCTGTGTGGGGACTTCTTTAATTGCAGCAAGCAGGGACTCCTCTTCATCATGGTGCTCAGGGTTCTCATTGCGGTGGCTTTTCTTGTTGCAGAGCACAGGTCCGAGAGCAGGGGCTCAGTAGTTGTGGCACGTGAGTTTAGTTGTCCTGTAGCATGTGGAATCTTCCTGGATTAGGGATTGAACTGGTGTCTCCTGCGTTGGCAGGCAGATTCCTAATCACCAGGCCACCAAGGAAGTCCCTGTATGGTTTTTTTCTGGTTTTGTTTCTTTCTTTCTTTCTTTTTTTTTTTTTTTTGAGTAACCCTGCTTATATTGAAAGCATGGGAGAGAGAACCTGATATGCCCAATCTGGGCCATCTTACACCCACCACATATTACTCACCAGAGGAGAGTAGGATATATACCCTGCCAAAGGGGAAGGGTAGTTCTCCAAGACAGAAATGGAGATATATTTACCAAAATAAGAGGAGACATATGCTAGAAAGGGAGAAATAATAGGTGTCTATTACTGTCCCCTAGATCTGTCCCTTTGTTCTTTCCCTCATGTTACCATGTTATCATAATGTGTCGAGAAAGGAGGATATAGGGCAAAGGGGCCTGGATTTTAAGACTTAGACTTGACCTTCAGCTCTCTACAATCTTGGGCTAGTCATAATAACCTTTGTTTTTTCCATCTATAAAATTAGAGGTTTTTAACATGTTGCAAAGATTTCTTCCTATTTCAGATGAAAAAACTACTGTGAAAACTTGGGTGCTGTCCATGGTTCTGCCAATTTAAAGTGAAATCTTTCTAACTGTACTTCAAAGGCTTTGTTTTGATAAATAGGCCAAACTTGAGTTTATTCTGATTAAACACCAGGAATCTGAAGGCAGACATGCAAGTAGCCACTCAGATTGGGATAATAGGGAGCTGTGGAAGAAATCTTAGACTGGGCATTAAGAGGATTTGGTGCAGTACTTATCTGTGTTTGTCTGGTATTCATTTACCTTTCTTCAGTTAACAACACAGCAGTTTTCCTTTGATCAGTCAATCATCCCCCATCATGCCATATGATTCAGGTAGAGTTCTCCCTTTCTTCCCCGCTCCATTGACCCATCATTGTCGCAGTGAGAGATCATAGTTCTATGCAAGATCCTGAACTGGGCTGAATTAGATGAGAGCTCCGAAAGAGCTTTAGTGGCCAGTATCAGTTAGGGAAAGCTTCACTACTTCGGAGGACAAATAGGACAGGAACAAAAGTGAAAACAAAATAAAAGAACAGGACTTGAACATAGAATACATTGGTCTCAGGTGCTGAAGAGAGGACTAAGCCCAGGGGTGGATTGCTTTATACAACCTCCCATCAAAAGGAGAGATAAGGTCACTTGAGTCCTCGAGGAGGGTGTCCTCCACGAAGCCATCCATCGGAGAGAAGATATAAGCATCTGTTCAAGCAGATCAGCAGTCCTTTGAAACAGAGACCAGTCAAGAAGCAGAGTGAAGTTCAGGAAGGGTGATCAGTGGTCACATTGGAGTAAGAATTAAGAGTTTAATTTCTCAGCATTAGCTGAGATTTTGATCGGAACAGCAGACATAAAACAAGTACTTTCTATACTGTGAGGTAAATGCAAGGACATGTCCGAAACATTGTAGAAATATAATGGGTGGCCATATTGGGTGGTATTGTGATGAGGAGACTGTTCAGAGATTAGTTCTCATTAGAAAGATAAAATGCACATAATATGGGAGAAAGATTCATGGCAGGCATAAAGTACAGCACAAGCAAGGAGCAAGGGTAATCGAGGGACAGTCAGTGGGCATGTTCATGAGAATCAGTAGGTGTATTTGTAGAATTATGACCTGTTCAGTGCTAAGCTGGCATCTAAGCACAGGCAAGGACAGATAGGAAGTGAGCTGAAGAAGGAAGCAGGGCCAGATCACTAAAGGCCTTAGATACCATGAGAAAGAATTTGGATATTTCCCTGTAGATGGGATTGGTAAACAACGGGCTAATTCTGACCCTCAGATATTGTTTGACCTATACAACATTATTTTAAAAACTGAAATATCATTTAAAAATTAGGAGGCTTCACATATCCAAAAATTTAGATTTCTGGTCTTCTAGAAAAGATTAGATCTGGCAATCCTGAACTTACATGGTGATATGGTAAAAAAAAAATTTGCAGAAACCAGTGTTAGCTGTCTTCTCTGAATTGGGCAAATGTACTTCCAGTTCCCAACAACCCCCAGAACCACTGATTCCTCAACTGGCAGCCAGCCAACCTCTGTCTTTTTATCTGCACAGTCCTTGTAGTAATGAGAGTACCTGAGATATTCAAAGTCTGAGTTGCCCCCAACATGCTACATGTATACTGTCTGATCCTCAGTTTCCTCATCTCTTAAATCCTAACTAGTTTATTTCCAGGGTCCCTTCCTGCTTCGTCATTGTATGATTTTGTTAATATTATAATTAAAATAGTGATAAAAATGTTCTAGCATTTTGCAGTTTTCAAAGATAAGTACAGCTCCTGTGAGATAAGTCCTATATTCCTGATTGAATGGACTGAGGTCCAGAGAGACTAAGAAATAAATCCTGTGCCCTTTCTCTCACACAACGCTATATTGTACTGCTGTGCTTGGATTTCCTTCTTTCTAATATTCCCTATGGTTGATGCATAATGATTAAAATAGCAAAATGCAACCAATTAGCGTGTATGAGAGCAAATGTATGAGGTGCAACTCCAGGCAATGGGACAGATTTCATATGACAAAGAGAAATTATATATTTAACCCTCATGTTTCTTGTAAGATGTTTTGGCATCTTGGGAAAAAAGGAACTAAAACTGAGCCCATTAAGAAGGTTTTCACTCAGTTCTTTTCAGAGTTTATTCAAGCATAACATCTTTGAAGCAATTTTGTAATCAAATCTGAAAATAAGTTTTCAATCCTCAGATGCAAAAAAAGTCTGGGCTGGTGAGGCTGAGAGGGTGTGTCTACAGGGAATGCATATGTCACTGGTTCCATATACACCAGAAGCTTTGGCTTTTCTTATGTGTTCATCTAAAAAGAGAGATAGGAGAGATAAGGAAAAAAATAAAAGAAGAGGAAGCCAGACTTCTAATGATGGAATGGCTTGCTTTCTTCATGATAACTGACAAGGTAATGAGAATACCAGACTTATGAAGTCATGTCCAGCAACCAGATGTTTTGCTTCATACAGGTGAATTTGAAGTTGCTGGAAAGAAGAGACTGATACACAGTTGAATTGGAGGAGGATTAATGATTCACATATGAAAGAGAGGCCAGAGACAAAAGCTCATTACTCCAGTTCATTCAAGAAAATGTGTGGGGCCTTCCCTGTTGGCTCAGTGGCAAAGAATCTGCCTGGCCAGTGCAGGAAATGTAGGTTTGATCCCTAATGCAGGAAGATCCCACGTGCTGGGGAGCAACTAAGCCTATGCACCAGAGCTACTGAGCTTGTGCTCTGAGGCCACGTGCCGCAAATGCTGAAGCCCGCACACCCTAGAGCTGGTGCTGTGCGACGGAAGTTACTGCAGTGGGAAGCCTGCACACCACCACTGGAGAGGAGTCCTGGCTTGCCACAACTGGAGAAAAGCCCGCACAGTACAAAGACCCAGCACAGCCAAAAATAAATAAATAAATAAATAAATAATTGTTTTTTAAAAAAGAAAGAAAATGTGTGAACTGGAAGATAATTAAGATAATGATGCTAACTCAGACAGAAAGGTGAGGGGATACTTAGCATGTGGTTATGTGTCACTTCTGTTGGGGAAACAGAAAGACATTGCGTACGTGTCTTTATTTTTGTGTATGTGAAGCAGAGTAGTCATTATGATCCTCTTGTGAATTAACATTTAAGTGGTATACATTCTTTTGCAAAAGAGCTTTTTTTTTTTTTTTTCATGTGTGAGATTCTGATTGGTGGAAGGGCATCCCAAGGTGTATTTTAAAAGACTGCATTTCAAACAGTCACCTCCTGTCACTTTCTCCTGGTTCTCTCTCTCCAGAGATTAACCACCAGATCAAGAGATTTCTCTTCCACCATGGTCTTAACCCTGAATTCTTTCCAGGGTTGATCCTCTGTGGTGAATCACCAGTACCTTACCTAGCTGTAGGGAGTCAAGTCACTTTGATTTTACTGTGGATAGAACCTCTGTACAGCCAAACAAGAGACAGGGATATACAAAGCAGAACTGAGCATGTCAACCTGAGATGGATCAACGTAATTTGAGTTTCTTTGAACCTACTTGTTTGAATCTAGGCCAGCTAAACTATTTTTTTTTGAAGGGAAAAAAAGATATTTCTGACTGAATTCCTAGGGCAACCCAGAGTTTAGGTCAAATCTGCTTTCTTTGCAGTCACTTAACATTTAAGCCTATTATTCCTTTTCCTGGACCTCACACTCACTTTTCTTGAACTGGCCTCTAGAAACATGTTTCACAGGTGTATTCTCTAACAGCGTCTTCTTGATTCTATTTTTTTTAAATAATGTGTGCATATATTAGTATAAATATTAAAATCTTTACAGAAGCAAATGTATTAATATATTACAAAAACAAAAATACAGTCCTCTTGATTCTTTAACCCCATCTTGTCCCCCTTTTCAACCCTGGTATTTCCTCTTGTGTCATTGTTCCCTCCCATTTTAGTCTCCTTAACTGGGTTACACTCCATTCCTTTGATCTTTCTGTTTGACCTTAAGAATGCTGCATCTTCATTTTTATTTTTCTGATAGTCAGCTTTTAACTCATCATGAATGAGAATTTCATTTTAAGAGATGAGACTTATGGTCAAATTGGAAAAGTAAATTATATTTGGACACATACCTCCTGCTCCAAAATGCAGACACAATGGATAAACTATGAAAAAAAAAACCACACACACAAAAATATTAAGTTGACCTTCTGTGATTGCAGTTCTCATAGGTAAAAGCTGTTGAATTTTAATTTCATATCGTTCACCTTAAAATATAAGTGGACTAAAAGCGTAAGAGTGAATATCTCAGTATATCAGAAATGAACAAGCTGTAAGTGGTAGGTGGGGCTGGAGTTACAGGGTTGCTGGCCTTTGGGGCTGGAAGCAGGCAGTAGCAGTTAGGAATATGGCTCTTTGGGGTAACTGAGCCTTGAAAATGTGTCAGGAGAGTTGGAGGACTGGACATAGGTTGTTACCTGAAGCCAGGTACTAGAGTAGAACTCATGTTTCCTAAAAGAAATTTAAGGGAGAAAAAACTGCTACCAGCTAATTCTTGGAGCTTATACATCCCATCACATGCATGAATCGGAAGGAAGGAGACTTCAGGCTCAATGGTTTGACCAGCAACCGAACCAAGTGGCCTGCTGACTCAGTGACTTTATTGGTAGTAACCCAGTTATCACCCCAGGGTATTTCTGGACTGCCCTTAAGAGGTTGTATTCTGGATTGGGGTCTGGAGCACTAGGTCAGAGGCAGCTTCAGAACTCCTACAATGGGAAATCCCAGCACCAAGTATGGGGTTGTATTCAGTGCTTAAAATGTGCATTAGGATGAAGATGTTTCACTGTCAAGATTTAAAATTTTTAACAGAATGAGAAAAACTGTCTTCTGAGAGTTGGAGGTGGAGTTGGAATTAAACCTCAAGGCACACTGGAGGTCTGTATGGAAGAAAGACTGACTTATCACTGGGTAGAAGATAATACAAGGTTTCCAAAGAAGGTTTCTTCACATCCATGTATTCATCCATTCATCCCCCTTAGCAAATATTCACTGAATATGCACAATGCTCTGTAATCAAATGCTTTTGTTATTTGCTGATTTCTTTACATGAGATGCTATCCTCCAACTCTCTCTAAAGCTTCTATTTTACATCCCAGCTCAGATACTATCTTTTCAGAAAAGCTTTTTTCCAATCCTATAGACAATTTTAGATGCGTCTTTTCCTACGTTCACCCATAAGATAAATTGTAATACTCTAAACACTTGTTTGTAGTGTGATTCTCATGGGCTGTCTCTACTACCTCTGGTATCAGTGCAGTTGGGCTTCCCTGGTGGCTCAGAGGTTAAAGCGTCTGCCTGGAATGCAGGAGACCTGGGTTCGATCCCTGAGTCGGGAAGATCCCCTGGAGAAGGAAATGGCAACCCACTTCAGTACTCTTGCCTGGAGAATCCCATGGAGGGAGGAGCCTGGTAGGCTACAGTCCATGGGGTTGCTAAGAGTTGGACATGACTGAGTGACTTCACTTCACTTCAATGTGGCACACAGCAGATACTCAAATATTTGTGGCGTGTGAGTGAATAAATGACTATGAACATGAAATGTCAGAATGAGGCACTGGTGTTTGGGTGCTCCCAAATTTGAGGCTTCCTTTCAGTTGCTGTTTAGGTAGAACTTACCTGAATGCAGAACAGATTTCTCCAGCAGCAGGTGGAAGCAGGGATTCCTGCACAGAAGGCAGCTGAAATCAGTGCTTTCAACACAGATGGGTTCTGAAAAACAAGCCCAACAGGTTTGTGTCAATTAGGGGTAAGTAGTTCTTTTTAGGGATCTGGAAATGAAGGCCCAGCTAAATAAGCTTCTGACTTCATGGTTCCACCTCCATGCAAATTACTTCTCAGCATCCAAATGAGTTGGCAAAAAAATTGAATCTATATTTTATCATGGTATACCCTTCCAGGAATTTTAGTAGTTGGCTATAAATCTCTGTACATGTTAACTGAGAAACTTTTCCTGGGAAAGCTTATTTTAGATTAAGACAATGAGAATCAAAGCAACATTTATATAGCTCTATAGCAGAATAATTTTCTGGGTATGTTGATTGAGTAAAATAATTATTCCTTGCAAATATAGGTTATGAACTCCTGAGAAACAAGCTTTTGTGGACCAACCTGGAACTCTTAACTCCAATTGGTTGCACTGTGTTATAAAACAGTCTGGGTTTCAAACAACAAATTTACATATTTTTGGCACATAAAATTTGTGTTTACTTCTCAACAACTTACAATGGCTCTCTGTTGCCACTATATGTCTAAACCTTAAACCTGGTGTTCAAAGCCTTCTTACTTTTCCAGACTTATGTCCCTTGATTCCTCCAAATAACCCTGTGTTACAGCCAAACCAAACTGTGTGCTAACTTAACAATGCTTCTAACTGCCATGCATTTGCTCAAGCTGTTCCCAACTCTTGCATGTTAAAAGCCTACCCTACCTTTGAGAATCAACCCTAACCTTTTCTGATCTCTCTCAATTAAGTATGACCATTTCCTCTTGTAAATACCAAAGGAACTTTATTCCTATACTTAAAAAAAAGAAAAAAATGACAGTGCCATTATGGAGCAAATCCTACATACTGACCTTTTCACTAAGCACTTTACAAACTGTTTAATATAATCCTCGGAACAGTTACATGGGGATGGGCATTAATTTTACATGTGCCTCTTCCATGGTGCTCACTCTGTCTACTGTCTGAATGCAGAGAGGGACAAAGTCCTAGAGCAGGGGTCAACAGATTACAGCCCCTGGAGAAGGCAATGGCACCCCACTCCAGTACTCTTGCCTGGAAAATCCTATGGGTAGAGGAGCCTGGTAGGCTGCAGTTCATGGGGTTGCGAAGAGGACACGACTGAGCGACTTCACTTTCACTTTTCACTTTCATGCATTGGAGAAGGAAGTGGCAACCCACTCCAGTATTCTTACCTGGAGAATCCCAGGGATGGTGGAGCCTGGTGGGCTGCCGTCTATGGGGTTGCACAGAGTCGGACACGACTGAAGTGACTTTGCAGCAGCAGCAGCAGCAGCAGCAGCCTGGTTTTGTAAATCAAGTTCTACTGGAACACAGCCATGCTTATTTATGTACATATTGCCTCTGGCTGCTTTTGTGCCGCAGTGACAGAGGCCATATAGCCCACGAAGCCTAAAATGTTTTCTATATGGCTCTTTACAGAAAAAGTTTGCCAACTACTGGACTAAGAGATGGTAAAAGCACATGATGGAAGGATCCTAAGCCCCTGGTTAACATGTGGAACAGAACTCTTCATTCCCCTGCCTCACCAACCTGCATTGAACTGTGATGGAAGCAAGAAAGATTTTTATTCTATTAGTGTGTCAAAACTTCTGGATTATGTGACCTAGTAGTTAGCCTAGCCTCACTAACACAAGAGTGATATAAATAAAGCTATCTACCTCCGTTTCTTTTTTCCGTGATCCAGGAATATGTGAAGGCTGTGGTTGATTTCTCCTATTGACTTCTGATGCCTTTTAAAACTTACAAATGAATATAAGGAAGTTTCTCAGACCTCAAATTAGGAATATTCTTTACAAAATAACTTTCATGAAAGCCATGGCAACTGAGTTGCTAGTGATTTAATTTAGTAAATAAGCACCTTAGGGGAATATGGCCAGTGGTTCCAGTGAGGCTGCCTGCAGACCACGCGGAGAGGCAAGCTGGCTCTCCACACCCATCCTGAGTATTTCTTTCAGAGGCAAACTACAAACCTGGAAAACGGCTGCATTGCAAAGACAATGCAGGGAATTTTTAAAACCTTCTTGCTACCATGAGCTCATCTAATTCTTATAATGTTCAGTAACAGGTGGGGTGATATGTGTTTCCCTCATTCAACTCAGTCGCTCAGTCGTGTCTGACTCTTTGCTACCCCATGGACTGCAGCACGCCAGGCTGCCCTGTCCATCACCAACTCCCAGAGCTTGCTCAAACTCATGTCCATTAAGTCAGAGATGCCATCCAACCATCTCATCCTCTGTTGTCCTCTTCTCCTCCTGCCTTCAGTCTTTCCCAGTATCAGGGTCTTTTCAAATGAGTCAGTTTTTTGCATTAGGTGGCCAAAGTATTGGAGTTTCAGCTTTGGCATCAGTCCTTCCAATGAATATTCAGGACTGATTTTCCCCATTATTGTACTCAAATCGTTCACAGGCCAGTTCAATTGGAATAAGATAAAGATATCATTTATTTTACATTGCTATATTAACAATATTATAAAATCCACTTAAATGGAAAATTTAAGTATATTCATTGCCTGTTAAGACCAATTTCTACTTAATAGGAGATGACTGCTGTTTATTATAAATCAATCCTGTAAGAAAAAGCACAGTTTGTTCTCAAATAGATTGGAAATTAAATGTCACATTATATCTCGTTTGGGAAATCATAAAATATAGATTGACATTTGAAAAAAAAAACACCATAGAAAAAGGACCCAAACAATTTCTTGTAGTTAGCTGGTATTTGGGGTAGGGTGAGGTCAAACAGAAAACCTGTAAAGCTCTTCCACATGCCAGAGTGAGAGGAACTGAAACTAAAAAGCATATATTTATTTGATCATAGTATCTCTTGGAAGAGCAGTTTGTGACATCTTTTTATTCCTTCAATGAAAAATGCTAAGGAAAGGAACCCAAAATGAGATAAGATGAACTTTCCCATGATCTCTGGCATATTAAAAGTGACGACAATTCCTATTGGGAGTTTGAATTAAGGGCCATTATCAGTTTATCGCTGGTCTGTATTTTCTTTGTAACAAGAGTAGCCTTGTCAGTAATCTACACATTCTCCAACAGTGGGCATTTGGGTTTCTTGCCCATTGCCTGCCTCAGGATCAAGGAATGAAGATGTTTATCCTCCTGTGGCTGTTGTTTCTTTGCTTTAAGAGAACATAGTGATCTTGGGACAATAAAGCTAGTTACAGATTAACTGATCCTAACTTCTTAGTTCTGTGGAACCATCAAAGTTCAAGTTGGAGAACTATTGCTGATTATTCATAAGGGCCCTCCCCAAATATTTTCTATATAAGACACAAGCATAGGTGTATACTGAAAATAGTACATCTTTCTTGCTACTCTCCCATTTGTCTAGACTGGGGATTGCAAATTGGTATCCACAGCCCACATTCATCCTGCACACATGTTCTCTTTGCTGTGCATAAGGTTTTTATAACCAGAATGATTGCACACAAAAGTCAGGATTTGAATTTCTCTTAAAAATTAGGACAGCTTAAAATACTGGGTTTGCATTTCAATATACCAACAGTAATTTAGAGCTAGAATTATATGCACCTTTCAGCTGGATGTGGTCCCCAACACTGCCTCTTGTCTTGGTCAGGACCTGCCTCAGCCTTTACGTTACCTGGCCAGTTCCTGTCACCATTGGACTTCCTGGCTCCCACTCCAGAGTTTCTTGCTGTCTCCCCTGCTTATCTCAGTTATTTTAAATAGAAAGACGGCTGGATTTGGAGTCAGATAACCTTGCTAAGCATTTTAGATCTACCATTATGTGACTCTGAACAAGTCACTTAATATCTCCAGTCTCCTTGCTTATAAAAATGCCTGAAGAAAAAGATGGAATGTTCTGAAGATTAGCTAAGGTAATGCATGAAAAAACAGTCTTAGTTTCAGGCACTCACCTTTTCCTGCAGAACCATTGCAACAGTCTTTACCTTGGTAACCCTGCATCCAAGCTCTTCATTCCTCCATTCCATGTTTTTGTTTTCCTTTTTTTTGGCCACACTTATTCACGTGAGATCTTAGTTCCCTGGCTAGGGATTGAATCCATCTCTCCTCCAGGGGAAGCAAAGATTCTTAACCACTAGACCACCAGAGGAGTCCTAGGAGCTTAACCTTAAGAGCAGTGGGAAAGCTGTGGACAGTTTAAGCAGGGGGCAGGTGCAACGTGATCAGATTGATTCATGATAAGGTAACTCTTTGTGTAGGGTAGAAATTAAATGGGAAGAATATCAGATTCAATCTATGGAATTGCCACTTCCATACTATTGGTCCTATAAGATGACAAGTTCATATTATTCCAGCTGATAAAGTGGAGGCACAGTAAACCAGTTAGAAGGCTAGCAACAGACGATAGTGCTTTGGGATAGGATGGGTTATTGGAAATGAAGAGAAATGGCCAGATCTGATAGATATAGAAGAAAAAATCAGTAAGCCTTAGTGATGGTCACTGTAGGGTATCAAGGACAACTCACAGACCTATGTGCCTTAATGGGAAGTGGTGCCATCCATGAGTAGGCTGCGCTGGCAAATGACCAGGTTTGGTAAGCAGGGATGATTCCACTCTGAGTTCAAAGTGCCTTTGCAACAACCACGAGGAGCTGGACTTTGAACGTCTCTACAGAAATATCTTGCCTTGGCTTTAGCTGGATTCCTAGGGGGATGAATGACCCTAGGCTATGTTAAATTACCAGCCAGAGCCTCCACATCATGAATGTTTTATAATTTAAGGTCCCAAATCAGTGTGATGTAGGCTCAGAGTTTTAATTTTCACAGGTGATTATTTTTGTCCCTCTCAAAACCCAAGGCAGATGATATACTTTTGCAGGGAGTTCAGCTCCATTCTTAGCCTCCTTTGGGCCTGAACTCTTTTTTTTTTTTTCCCTGTAGGTGTTGGAAATCCAGCTCCCTTGCTCCTGGGGTCCATAACTCCATCTAAAATTCTTGTGGCCTCTTCCTGATATCAGCTCATATTTGTTCCTCTGACTTGATTTCATGCCATTTTTGGCACCTGAAAATTCCTTTTTTTCTTATCAAACTTGGTTATGTGGAAAATGTTTTTGTTACCTTACCTTAGTATTTCTATGTGGCAGGGGTCTATTTGGGTCAGTTCAGTAGGTGGAGTGGTCAGATGTGATCTAGGTAATTTTCTATACATATTATTAGAATTATTTTATGTTGAAGCATGACATGCTATTCTACCATTTGCCATAAGTATACATCTCTTGTCACCAGAGAGGAAAATCCTGCAGACTAGTTTCTGTCTAACATTGGGCTTCAAGTTCATAGAATATGAAAATGACTGCATAACCTGGGTCCTGAGCTTGAAATCCAGTGCTGAAAGGCAGCTAGTTTGAAGGAGCTCAAGAAGGCTATATCTGATCCCTTACATAGTGTGTGCCATCAGGAATTGCTGAATAAATGTCTGTATAATTGAATGAGATGGGAAACAATTTTAATTGGGAAGATGGGGATTCTTGGCATAGCCTTCGTGGTGGAATATAAATCCTGAAATTAGGGCAGAGATATATAATCAGGATTTTTTTTCAAGGCCAAGAATGATTTCTAGTCTCAATATAGCATCTATCTTATGGCTCCATGTACTCTCATCTATTCATAAAAATGTAGATGACAACAGCGCTCTCTTGAATTCTTAGATTACATTTTTATGGATGTTTCACTTAAATTCAAATATCATATACTAGGTATTTACTATGTGCAAAGGTTTGCTCATTTGTCTTTCTTTCTAGGTTCTATGAGGTATAAAGTGATGACTAAGACCCAGGCTCTTCCCTCAGCTACTTTATAGCTTAATGACAGGGGATGGAGACAAAGGCATACTATTAACTAAAATAAAAATAACTACACCTTATCAATGCTTTCACTGTGCCAAGCATTGCAGTAAGAATTTTTCATGGATTAGCTCATTTAACACCATGAAGCAGGCTGTTACTATCTTTATTTTGTCAATGAGGGAACTGAAGCACAGATAGGTTAAGAAATGTATGCAAGGTGACATAGCAAGAGAAGGATTGAAATGCAGTCATTCTGATCGCAAACCTCAAGAGTTCAAGTATTCTGCTGTATGGCAGCCCAACTATTCTATGATAGATGTTCATACTTTAACAGATGTTGAAACTTAGGCTAAGAACACAAAGAGAAGGATTCAAGAAAAGCTTTATAAACAAGTTTGTTTTTCCATGATATTGAAGAAGAATGAGTGGTATTTTGACAGATAGTGATGGACAGAGAGGTGTAAAGGGTTCGGAAATTGTCTGAGCAAAGACAGAGGATGGAAGGCAGCACCTTGGCATGTGTGGGAAGCAGCAAATGGACATTTCAGATGTCGAAGGATGGGCTGTCTGTGGGAGATACAGCAGGAAGGGAGAGTTAGATGGGACCTGAATGTCAGATAAAGGACTTCAGAGCAGGAAGTAGGGAAGGGTGTGCAGCATTCCTCTCATTGTTGGTCCTGAATAGCAGTAAAGTCCATGAGCAGCTGAAGCTTCTAAAACTGGTCTACTTTCATTCAAGAGCAGAAGTGGGGAAAAGAAAAAATTGGATGACTCCAGAGGTTTTTAAATCTGCTCCGAGGTTCAAAGGCATGACATATACACACTACTATATATAAAATAGATAACTAATAAGGATTGACTGAATACCATAGGGAGGTCTACTCAAATAAGCTGTAATGACTTATGTGGGAATAGAATCTAAAAAAGAGTGGATATATATCTATATGTATAACTGATTCATTTTTGTTGTATAGCAGAAACTAAGCCAACATTGTAAATCAACTATATTTCAATAAAAAATTTTTTTAAAGATTTTTTAACCTGGGGGCTCTGGACTCATGAATGGGCTTCAGGGGGCCTGGCACCTCAGGAAATCAGGGACAAAGGTTTATGTTGCATGAATATATATACTGTATTTCTAGGGATGTGGTCCATATGATACATCACTTCCTCTAAGCATTCATGGTCAAATGAATATTGCAAATGCCTGGTCTAAAGAGAGAAAGTCAACAGTGATCTCAGCGGGGCCTTTCTTGGAGTTAGGAACTAGAACCAGTGTCCTATGGTGTATCCTGAAACTTTGAGATTCTGCATAAGTCAAAATTGACAGTTTGAATTCCCCACCGATGAGCAGAACTTTCCACAGAAATATCATTGCCATGCAGCAGCAGAGGCCTGCCTTGTGTCAGCTTCTGCATCAGGACTGCAGGTTACCTTGGCTAGCAGTCCTAACCAGGGAGGTATTAGGTAAGGCAAACTTCTCTGTAAAAGTATCAGTAGGAACTGGGTCATTTTTGAGCTTCTGTCCCTGAACATTTACAAGGGTAATAGGAAGCTGTAACTTCCAGGCAGATGACAGTTGTCTGCAAGGATTTCTACCATTACATGTTTAACCCAACCCACCAGAGTCACTCAACAGTAAGACCGGCTTGACAGTGAGGCAACTTGTGGGCCAGGCCTAAGAGAAAACCCTTAATTTCCTCCTATTTGTCAAGTTGTTGGTAACCTTGCCCAGCAAGCCCTGACATAGCTGATGCCAGCTGAGGTGACTGAGGGTGGGAAGTCAGAAATACCAGTGATAAAAACAAAGTGTCCAGGTAAATCCTTCGGTTTGCAGAAATAGCTGTGCTGGAGGCTGGTTTGGTCATTAATGGTGTGTTTTGCGTGATGATATTCCTTGATAAAGAGAAACAAGAATCCTGTGTGTATTAGTCATGATTGGGGCAGCCTGCGGGTGATAGAAAACTGAAGGCAACAGTGACCTAAACATGATAGAAACAGATAGCTCTCATGTAAACCAAATCTAGAGTTGGGCAGTCTGGGACTGGTTTGGCAGCTCCCACGATCCGCGGGGAACCCGGCTCCCTCTAGCTGGTTCCTCAAACCTAGGAAGCTACCGGCTCCTCAACCTCCAGCCTGGAGGAAGGAGAAGGAAGGGAAGAAAGCAGCCCTCTTCTTTTAAGGATACTTGATATTTGGCATGCGTGCTCAGTCCAGCTCTTTGTGACCCGTGGACTGTGGTCCACCAGGCTCCTCTGCCCATGGGATTTTCCAGGCAAGAATACTGGAGTGGGTTGCCATTTCCTCTTCCAGGGAAACTTCCCCGCCCAGGGATCTAACCCACATCTCCCGTGTCTCCTGCATTGGCAGTTGATTCTTTACCACCTATCTACATCCCATTGTTCAGAGTAAAAGGGCCAAAACGAATGTTGAAGATGGTTGGAACGTAGTCTTCAATATGGGCATCCAACTGACCAGTGAAACATTAGATGGCCTAGTCCATATATACATATATGGACAATTAAATATCTCTGCACAGTGTCCTCAGAAAAGAGGGCATGTTTTGATGCTGTTTTGATAACTCTAGAGACCTTAGTGAGCCTGGAAACTCCTCTATTTAGGTAATTTAGTTAGTTTTCCTCCTACCAGGAATGGCATCTTTAAATAGACCAACATCTTTTATTTTTGTCAGCAGAAGTGTGAGAAGCAAGGTCTCTTCATTCACTCATTTGTTCACTCACTCATTCATTCATGTATCAGTACTGTCATGGCAGAGGTGATCAGCTCCTCACCACCTTTATGTTTCCTATCCAAAGTATAGAACTGTTCCTGGGAAGAAGTTGCCCAGCCTGGGGCTAGAGTTCTAAGCCTCTAGCCTGGAGGTGGGCCCATATGAGCCGCTTTTTCTAATAGAATGTGAACAGAGGAGACACATTCCTTCTGGGAAAGAAGAAAGGAAAGAAAGTGAAGTCACTCAGTCATGTCCGACTGTTTGCAACCCCATGGACTGTAGCCTACTATGCTCCTCCATCCATGGGATTTTCCCAGGGAAGAGTACTGGAGTGGGTTGCCATTTCCTTCTCCAGGGGATTTTCCCAACCCAGGGATCAAACCCAGGTCTCCTGCATTGTAGGCAGATGCTTTACCACCTGAGCCACCAGGGAAGTCCTTCTGGGAGGTGATTAAAAAGCAAGCATGCTTTCTCCAGCTCCTTTCCTATCTGCCGCTAGAAGCAGGGAACCCTGAGGCATAGCAGATGGCAGAGCCACAGGCAGAAGGAGCCTGGGCTCCAGAATCGCCCCAGGAAAACTGTTCACCTTATATCCACATTGGACGGTTACATGAACAAGAAATAAGCTTCTGTCATCTTAAGCTTCTGGTATGAGGGTGTTTAGTAAGTAACCTGCTCTGATACCACACTAGGTTGAGGGCTCAACTCTCACATCAGATAAAAACTAGGTCCAAATGTCACAGGCAGTACTTAGTAGCTGTGAGATTTCAATTAATCTCTAGTAATCTCTCATATTTATAAAAATGTGGCTTAATAAAAGTATATACTACATACAATCAGAAGTATTAACTTGTGTCAAATAACTCAATAGGTGATGTCAAAGGAAAGTACAGCCTGTTATACAAAATAAAGTAAGTCAGAAAGAGAAAAATAAATATTATGTATTAATGCATATATATATATATAGAGAGAGAGAATGTAGAAAAATGGTATTGATTAACCTATTTGCAGGGAAGGAATGGAGACTCAGATATAGAGAATGGACTTGCGGGCCCTGTAGAGGAAGGAGAGAGTGGGCAAATGGGGAAAGTAGCATTGACATGTATACTCTGTTGCTGCGGCTGAGTCACTTCAGTCATGTCCGCCTCTGTGCGACCCCGGAGACGGCAGCCCACCAGGCTCCCTCGCCCCTGGGATATATTCTCTACCATGTGTGAAATAGATAGCTGATGAGAAGTTTCTGCATAATACAGGGAGCCCAGCCAGACACTCTGTGATGACCTAGGGGCATGGGATGGGGGAAGGGAGGGAGGCTCAAGAAGGAGCGTCTTGCATATATGCATATATATAAATATACATATGTGTGTAATTATGGCTTATTTGTGCTGTACGGCAGAAACCAACACAACATTGTAAAGCAATTTTCCTCCAATTAAAAAAAAAAAAAAAGCGCTTTCCTGGTGGCTCAGTGGTGAAGAATCCACAGGAGACATGAGTTTGATCCCTGGTCTGGGAAGATCCCATGTGCTTTGGGGCAACTGAGCCCATGCATCACAACTGTTGAGCCTGTGCTCTAGAGCTCCGGAACCACAGCTGCTGAGCCCACATGCCACAACTACTGAAGCCTGTGAACCCTAGAGCTTGTGCTCCACAACAAGAGAAGGCAGAGCAATGGGGAGCCCGTGTACCACAACTAGAGAGTAGCCCCCCTCAACTAGAGAAAAGCCCCCAAACAACGAGAATCCAGCACAGCCAGAAATAAATAAATAAATAAATAAAATTATTTTAAGAAAATTTAAAAAAGGAAGATAAAGGTGGTGTCCATGGGGTCGCGAAGAGTCGGACATGACTGAGCGACTTCACTTTCACGTTTCACTTTAATGCGCAGGAGAAGGAAATGGCAACCCACTCCAGTGTTCTTGCCTGAGAATCCCAGGGACGGCAGAGCCTGATGGGCTGCCATCTATGGGGTCACACAGAGTCGGACACAACTGAAGTGACTTAGCAGCAGCAGCAGTACTTTCTTAGGACTGCGGTAGCAAATTACGACCAACTGGGTGAGTTAAAACAAGAAAACTTTATCCTCTAGCCATCCAGGGGGCCAGAATCCTGAAATTAAGGTGTCAAAGGGCCATGCCCACTCTCAGGACTTTAGGAGCAGAGCCCTGCTTGCCTCTTCCAGCTCACCGTGGCTCCAGGCTTCCTTGGCTGTGGCAGCTCAGCTCCAGTCTTTACCTCTGTCTTCACATGGCTTTTGCCTCTCTTTGTGTGTCCTTTCTGTCTCTTACAGGAATGTTTATTATTGGATTTATGGCTCACACTAAGCCAGGGTGATTTAATCTCAGGATCCTAAACTTAATTTACCTGCAAAAGCCCTTATTCCAAAGAAGGTCACATTTTGAAGTTCACATTTGAACCCATCCTTTGGAGGCGACCACTGAACTCACTGCAGGTGGGTATGCCAGCGAGAATGTCTCCTGATTAAGCTCTTTCTCAGTGGGCCCCTGACCTGCACTCCAACCTTCCCAAAGTGTTTCCACATAACACTGGTTCCTTGAGATAGTAGGTAATGTGAAAAAGAGGGCTGCAGACAAATGAGTGTGGGAAACTCTGAGTTAAAGCTGCTGCTGCTAAGTCGCTTCAGTTGTGTCCGACTCTGTGCGACCCCATAGACGGCAGCCCACCAGGCTTCCCCGTCCCTGGGATTCTCCAAGCAATAACACTGGAGTGGGTGGCCATTTCCTTCTCCAGTGCATGAAAGTGAAAGGTGAAAGTGAAGTCGCTCAGTCGTGTCGGACTCTAGCGACCCCATGGACTGCAGACTATCAGGCTCCTCCGTCCATGGGATTTTCCAGGCAAAAGTACTGGAGTGGGGTGCCATTGCCTTCTCCAGGCAGGAATTTTTATGGCAGAATTCCTGACTCTTTAATGTGCTGGTATTCATTGTAAATCTTCATAAACATATGGAGTGCTCCTCAAATTCCTTTAATTTGGAAATCCTTCGAAAAAATGTAGTGGAGAACAATGGAGCTCTTCACAGGGTGAGGCTGCCTGGAATATACTGGGGAGTAACGCTTTTCTCTTTCTCTTCCTTTCCTCTTGGGAAGGGGAGAACTCCATTCGCAGGAGAGGCCCCATCAGAAATGGTACAGATCACCCCAGAGAGGCATGGAAAAGATCAAATATAATGCCAGATATATTCATCAGTGGATTTCCAGTTAAAAAAAGAGAAAAATCCACCAGCTGCCTAAATATCCCATATGACTGTCACAGTGCTCATGCCTCCCTTAGTGGACCATATTGGAAGTCTAAAGATACTTGCTAGGATCGTGTTCCTGTTAGAAATCTATTGCCTAGTGATACATGTGCCTATTTTAATTAGAGAGGCCGAGTTTTAGAACTGCAAAAGGTCTCAGAAATAACCTCTCCTAACCCAGTAATTTTACACATTAGGAAAAGAGGTCCAGAGAGACGACGTAGTACAGAGTAAAACCTACTCAAGTTCACACAGAGAACCAGGTGCAGAGCCAGTTCTGGAACTTACATCAACTGATTTCAAGTTCAAGGCTCAAGTTCAAGTTCAAGGCTACCCCGGATTTCTTTTAAAATATCGCTTTAGAAGGAAAAACTTTAACACTGATGATTTCACTGGAAATTTAAGGATTTGGGGATATTCTTCTAATTGAACTTTCTGCCAAAAGTCCTTTTACCTCAACTCTTGATTTTGGGAAATATTTCTAACATTTATTGTCTTTATTTAAGATGCAATTTATTTTTAAATTATGCATGATTTTTTGCATTTAATAAAAATTTAACTGAAGTATAGTTGATTTACTTTTGTAAATTAAACACAAATTATTTTTTGCATTTAATAAAAATTTTAGTCAAGATATAGTTGATTTACAATGTTGTGTTAGTTTCTGGTGTACAGCATAGTGATTCAGTTATACATATATACACATATTCTTTTCATCATGTTTTTTTACTGGTGAATTTTTTTTAATCTTTCTTTCTTTTTTTTTTTTTTAAAGCACATTGCTTTTAAAGAGTTCTGATCTGTGTACTCCTAAGCTACTGACAACCTTTCATTGCACAAGGCTGGATTTTAATCAGCATTATTAATCAAGATATGAGCTCTGTTCTAGGGAGAGTGTACTGCTGGTACAAAGCTCATTTTCTGTGGATACTTCTCCTAGTTAGAGGTGATTATAAGCCCAGAAAATAAACTTGTCTTGGAGTTGTCATGATAAATAAGCCCCATGGACATGATTTTCTGGCATTTAATTTTTTTTTTTTTTGAAATTGAATGCCTATTGGTGGTACCCATCTCCTTCTTGCGGTCCTTTACTGCTGTGGTTTAAGAGTCATTCATTTTCCCTCCTGGTCTCCAAATGGAGTCATATACCTCTAGTCCTACCTCATTTTATTTTATTTTTTATTGGAGTATAATTATGCATGATTTTTCAGTGGATTAAGTCTATCATCTGACCATTGGTCTCAGTCTCACATTTGACCACAGACTGAAGTATAGAAACTTAATAGGACTGTATAGGAAGGAGGTTCACAATCTTTCAGTTCAGTTCAGTTCATTTCAGTCACTCAGTCGTGTCCGACTCTTTGCGACCCCATGAATGACAGCACGCCAGGCCTTCCTGTCCATCACCAACTCCCGAAGTTCACTCAGACTCACACCCATCGAGTCAGTGATGCCATCCAGCCATCTCACCCTCTGTCGTCCCCTTCTGCTCCTGCCCCCAATCCCTCCCAGCATCAGAGTCTTTTCCAATGAGTCAACTCTTCCCATGAGGTGGCCAAAGTACNATCACCAGTCACATCCACAACTGGGTATTGTTTTTGCTTTGGCTCCATCCCTTCAATCTTTCTGGAGTTGTTTCTCCACTGAGCTCCAGTAGCCTATTGGGCACCTAATTACCCAGGGAGTTCCTCTTTTGGTATCCTATTATTTTGCCTTTTCATGAGATGTCAAATCTTCACTGATTTTCTTGTGACATTATAAATATGTGAGAGTAGAGGGGATGCTATGAAAACAAAACAGTTGAAGGCTTAGCAATATCTGGAATGGTAGTCTGGCAGGAGCAATCCATCCACTTTTCAATGAAAATGATTACATGTGCCCTTGATGACATTGGTGCAATAATTCAGCTCACATTTATTATAGGGTATTGGGCTGAACATGAAATGACCTTGTGATATCCCCTGAAATTATTGTGTCCTTTTAAAATAAGTCCTTTATATGAGCTTGTTTCATAGCCACTGGGTAGGATTTTTGTAGATTTTAATAATCTACAAATGATGTCATAGAGGCTGCTGACAGACAGGAGCTTTAATGTCAGTTTTTTTTTTTTAATTAGGAAAGAGTGATTATTCTAAAGGTCATAACCATAGGGGCAAATGAGTAGCTTTCCCTGGACCCAGCTGGGAAAAGATGTGAACCCAGGAGGCCTTGAAAGGTGGAACTGGGATGCATTTTAGAGGCAAATAGTCACTGTTCCACAATCCCTATAGTGGAGAGGTTTTTTCCCCACTGTTGTAGGCCTCTCCAAATCAGGGATATGGGTTCTGTGATATCAGATGAAACATAGTTCTCAAGAATGAGGTGGGACCTCTGAATACAGCAACTTGTAATTTGTTTCTTCCTCCAAAAGCAGAGTGTGGCAGGGAAACAACTACCATTACTTCAAGAGAACTGAGAGCTTACTTGCTCCTGTCTCAGGTCCTTTGTCCTATCTGTCTGTAAAATTCCTCCCCTAGATCTCCTCCTCAAGGACTCAGCACAAGTGCTACCTTCTCAGAAAGACCCGCCCTTTCTTCCTGGATGTCCCAGAGCACCTCTTTTGTTCTTTACCTCATCACCCTGGTTCGTTTTCTTCAGGCCTCTGCTCTCTAATGGAAATCATCTTGGTTCTGTATTTCCTTATGTGTAGTTGGCTCCGACTTCTACTAGACTGGCAGGTACAGATGTTGTATCTCAAGGACCACATGGGACCTGGTGTAGGAGAGATGGAAGTAGAATCCAGGTAGGTCCCACTAGATTAGAAACTGGGGACGCCATGCTTTCTACTGTAAGGCATCTCCTACACCTAAACTTTTTAACGAGCTCTTAGCACTATTTTCAAGTACATATTGGTGTGTTTATTTCTTTAAGGCCTATCTCTCTTACTAGAGCAAGGACTGATAACCATTTTGAGCTAAGATTCATTTTGCTACCTGGTGAAGCCTATGGACCCTACTCAGAATCCTGTTTTAAAATGCATAAAGTANCCTACACCTAAACTTTTTAACGAGCTCTTAGCACTATTTTCAAGTACATATTGGTGTGTTTATTTCTTTAAGGCCTATCTCTCTTACTAGAGCAAGGACTGATAACCATTTTGAGCTAAGATTCATTTTGCTACCTGGTGAAGCCTATGGACCCTACTCAGAATCCTGTTTTAAAATGCATAAAGTAAAATACATAGGATTACAAAGGAAACCAAATATTGAAATAAAATCATCAAAATATCAAAATATAAATTTGAGATATAGTTAAATATGTTTTCTTCATTAACACATTAAATAACAAAACCTACCATAATTTTTAAGTAGTGATGAGCATAATCACTAATTTTTTTTGAGATGTCTGAAAAAACTGTAATGTGAGATGAGATAAAAATGTCTCTGATTTCTATTGGTGGTCTGGGCATAGGTGTTTTGTTGCCTATGCATATGATTGAATCAAATGATAAATTGCACTTAGAGATTAGTGAAAATAAAGATGTAATTTTTATCACTGAAGTTCACCAACTCCCTGAAGTCTGTCCACAGATTCTAGGGGAATTCATGGAGCCCAGATTAAGAATTCCTGCACTAAAACAGTATCAATTAAATTTGGTTCACCATTTTAACCATAGTCCATAAGGCACAGTAATAGGTACTCCTTACATATCTGTGGAAGGAAGAAAAGCAGAAGGAAGGAAAGAAAGCTGCAAGAAAAGAAAGAAGGGGGAAGAGCATTCTTCTTTGTGTCTTGACACTGTTCTGAGTGCTTGCTCAATGAATTTATAAATGAAGTGGCTGCTGCAGGCAGGACACTACCCTTACAAGCTAGTCCTTAATAAGTGAGGGGACTCCTTTCCTCACCTGTTCCAGTAACAATCATATTCTGGGTAAGGTCCATTGTATATTACTGAAATCCACTGAGTGCCTCACCCATAGCTGATACAAAATTCACAGTTGAATGATAAAATGCCTCTTAGACTGAGATAACCATTACACTGTGAATTATTAAGTATGATGGATCAGTGCTTTGAGACTTCTGTTAGACCAATCACCTCCCTCTTTGGGCTGCCTTAGGGTCCCTTTCAGAAAAGTTCAGAGCTTTTGAGGCTACAGCCTTATTATTATGACAGCATCTCTGAGTTGGCACCAGCCCCGTTACCACCACCTGCCCTTGGCAGGTCATCTTGGAAGGACCCTTCTTCCTGCTGCACAAGAAGAGAAGGCCCGTGAGGCCAGCAGGCTTACTAGGAATCTGGCTCTATCGTCTGACAGAGATTACATCAGCTGGAAAGATCAGTGCTTTGAATTACTGGTCTCACTGATAGGACTTAATGAAAACTCAGGGCTAGTGGAGATGAAATCTAATTCTTTATTCAGTGTTTCAAAACCAAATCCTAATATATTAGCATCACATGCATGCCAGCATGCATCTCTTGGTAGCAGACACTTCTCAAAAAATTTGGAATGCTTTCTAAGACAGTTAAGGACAAATGAATATTCATGAAAGTGTTATAAAAATGAAGGATCTATTTCTTAATAGGGGAAAAAGAAATAGCTTGGGAAATAAATAGCAGTGAAATGTGGCTATACAAACTAGATGTTGTGCATCAGTTCAGTTCAGTCGCTCAGATGTTGTGCATGGATCCACTGTATTGTAACTGCACAGTGAAGTCTATCTTTCTATGTTATCACACAGATCAAATAGTAAATGTTCTCCATGCTCCCCACCGATTGTACCCTCAGCTTCAGATCAGTTGACTTGCTCAACATGATACCAGGAAGTGACAAATTATGCCCTCCTTGAATCACAATGCCCTATGAGTAATGGTTTGGGGCTAGAGATGCTTGTCCAGCATATAATCATCAAATTATCTTTCCTCTAAGTTTGTGAGGTATGGACTTTCTCAGATAAGATAGTCAAGATAATGAAATGTGGATTAGGCAATGGGAGAAAATGAACTTGAACTCCATAAAATTCCTGGTCTCTCTGCAGATGTGGCAGTGGACTTGTGGATCTCTGACTCCCAAATTACTTCTTCCCCTCCATGTGGGATCAGGGGCCTTCTATTTGATGATTTCTCAGATCTGTTATATTTTCCATACTGGAAAAACCATTGCTCATTAGAATCACCTAGGAGTGATTAAAAAAAAAAAATAAATAACCACAGGTTCCTGGGCCTCATTTCAGACATTTAAAAAATTCCCCATGTGACTGCACTGAGTGTTCAGAACCACTGCTCTAAAATTTCCACCAACTACTCTTGATGACTTCTGGTCATAGAGATGGCTCTCATCCCACTTTCCTGTTCAAAAGACATTAGCAGCTGTTCAAACCAGCTGAGCATCAAATAGAATCTTTTTCTTTGATGTAATCAGGAAAATTGAACTTTTGGGAGAGAAAGTGACCAAAAGACTCCCATATGTGAAGTCAGAAAGCAACACTCCTGGACTTCATCAATTGGATCTCCATATCCCATTCTAGCTTTGTCTGGAGTTGACTGTGCCCCATACTCTACCTTTCTGTCACACAGGGTAGCAACCTGTCCGCTGAAGAAGTCCAGAACGTTTCTGTCTCTTGTCCTGGCTCACACTTCTGCTTCTACATGCAATGCCTTCCTTGCATCTCCACCATTTGAAACCCTACTCATATCGTATCCATGAAGGCCATTCTTTCTTCAAGGCCTAAGTCAGCGTCTTTTGCCAATGTGATTTTATACCATTTTGTATTTGTATTTTAGCCTTTTCAAAATTCGTATATAGTCCTTTCTAATAATTACTTCGGAAAGTTTTACAGATAGAGCAAATCTATTAACATCCTCATTTTAACCTTCTCATTTGGGCGGTGTTGTGACTTCTCTGGTGGCTCAGACAGTAAAGCATCTGCCTATAGTGTGGAAGACCTGGGTTCGATCCCTGGGTAAGGAAGATCCTCTGGAGAAGGCAATGGCACCCCACTCTAGTACTCTTGCCTGGAAAATCGCATGGATGGAGGAGCCTGGTGGGCTACGGTTCATGGGGTCGCTAAGAGTTGGACATGACTGAGCAACTCCACTTTCACTATAGTCCACATGTCTGTTTCTCCCACCTGAGTACAGTGACTTCAGTAGTTAAAATTAAGTTTCTTTCTTACAATAAATATTTGTGGAACGTATTGCTTGAGTATTTAGCATAGCTTAAGGTTTAGGGCGCCTTATTTGAAGGACGCCTGGCTATATCCAATCCATTTTTTCAGGATGGTTCATAAGTCATTGTTAAGTCTTGGCAAGAAGATTGAGACATCCACCCACTGGTTCTCAGCTAGGTGACTGAATCCTAAGAGGCCTTTGGAAATATGTGGTTTTCACAAGGCCTGGAGGTGAAACCACTGGGTGATGTTTCAGTGGCTCTAAAGAGCTCCAGCACCATAGTGTTTTATGTCTTACTGCAGAAAAGAATTTAGCCAGAGGCAAAGTAATGCTGCTGCTACTAAGTCGCGTCAGTCGTGTCCGACTCTGTGCGACCCCAGAGATGGCAGCCCACCAGGCTCCCCCGTCCCTGGGATTCTCCAGGCAAGAACACTGGAGTGGATTGCCATTTCCTTCTCCAATGCATGAATGTGAGAAGTGAAAGTGAAGTCGCTCAGCTGTGTCAGATTCTTCGCAACCCCATGGACTTGCAGCCCACCAGGCTCCTCCGCCCATGGGATTTTCCAGGCACGAGTATTGGAGTGGGGTGCCATTGCTAGTGGAAAGTAAATAGCTAATATTTAAGTAGCAATTACTACCATATTTTGAGTTATAGGTTTCAAGAACTTTGTCAAGCTCTTTGCAGGTATTAACTTAAACATTACAAATATTCCGGCAAAGTAACAGATAAGTAATTTAATAGAACAGGATGCTTGCAAGGCTTGTAAGAGGGCAGGCAAGAAATGCTGAGCCCCGAGAACTGGGCTACAGTTTTATAATCAAGGAACAGTGGGGAGGAGAGGAAGAATTTTTTTGTCTTTCTTGAGTAGACATAATGCTTCCATCATCAGCTCCTCCTCCATAGGCAGGGGAATTTTCTTGTCTCTACATGGTTAAACTAGGTCCATAAAAATAAAAATTATTGCTTTTTATGTGTGCAGAGAGCATATCCTAGGGATCATTAACTTACTGAGTTCACTGGGCGAGATGTGACTCTCATGCCGTCACTGTCTTATTGTTTGGGGGCATGCTTCATGCTTCTTTTGAATGATTTTGTTGTGAAGCAAGCCTGCTTAGTTTTGTGGTTAAGCAAATGTACTTTCTTGAGTAATCAGTAATTTACACAGGGGTCTCCCAGATCTTTTAATAATCCCCTGGTGGGATTAACTATTTAATCGCACCTACTTTGTCCATTCACTCTGTCCCTATCATCCTCCATCCAGGTGTTTACCTCTTTGTACTTAAAAGGGGATAAAAGGGGCAACAGCTGATCATTAGCTACTTCTGGCTGAGATGGGGCACAGACTTGCCTAGGGAATGAGTAAAACACCTGGCTGACTGTCTCTTCTCTGTTGGGAGAACTTTAAGTCAATGTCACTCTGGTTAGCATCATTCTTTTAGTTCTCTTAGACATTAAAAATTGGAGCATGAGTCTACTAAAGGTGAAAATTAAAAGAAATATACCAAAAAGCATTAGCAAACCATTTTATAGCTGTGATTTTGAAGATCTAAACTATTTTTCCCCAGTTTTTAAATCTGGAAGAGGGTTACTTAAGGCTTTAATTTGATTGTTTTTGGTTAGGCCCAGAATCTTAATGGTTTATATTTTAGGGTCTAATTGAATCTTTTATTCTCAGTTATAGATTTAATCTGTGCTGTTTTGTTTTCTTTTAATATTCTTTGGTGATGAGGGTGGCTTTCTTGTCCCTCAAGAAACAGAGTGGTTCCTAATTTAATTAATATTAATTAATTAATTAATAAGTATCTTAAAGAAAGAGGACAATTAGGCACAAACAGAAAGCAAATAGAAACAAGCAGTCATTGATGTTGTAAATGATACACACAGAGTAAAGGGATGATGTAGGTGATTAAATAGTTAATTACACTAGGGGATCATAAGTAGAAAAAATCTGGGAGAACCCCTGTTTGTTAATGATCACTCAAGAAAAAAGGTTTGCTTAATCACAAAATCAAGCAGGCTTGCTTCACAATAAAACCATGCAACAGAAGCATGAGATATGACCCCAAACAATAAAACAATGGTGGCATGAGACCCACATCCTGGCCAGAGCACTCAGCAAGATAACAATCCTTCAGTTCAGTTCAATTCAATCCCTCAGTTGTGTCCAACTCTTTGTGACCCCGTGGACTATAGCACACAAGGCCTCCCTGTCCATCACCAACTCCCAGAGTTTATTCAAAGTCATGTCCATTGAGTCGGTGCTGCCACCCAACCATCTCATCCTCCATCGTCTCCTTCTCCTGCCATCAATCTTTCCCAGCATCAGGGTCTTTTCTAATGAGTCAGTTCTTCACATCAGGTGGCCAAAGGATTGGAGTTTCAGCTTCAGCATCAGTCTTTCCAATGAATATTCAGGACTGATTTCCTTTAGGATTGACTGGTTTGATCTCCTTGCAGTCCAAGGGACTCTCAAGANTATTTCTTTGCACTGATCACTGAGGAAGGCTTTCTTATCTCTCCTTGCTGTTCTTTGGAACTCTGCATTAAGATGAGTATATTTTTCCTTTTCTCCTTTGTCTTTAGCTTCTTGTCTTTTCACAGCTATTTGTAAGGCCTCCTCCGACAACCATTTTGCATTTTTGCATTTCTTTTTCTTTGAGATGGGACTGCCTCCCATACAATGTCTCGAACCTCTGTCCATAGTTCTTCAGGCACTCTGTCTATCAGGTCTAATCCCTTGAATCTATTTGTCACTTCCACTGTATAATCCTAAGGGATTTGATTTAGATCATACCTGTACAGTCTAGTGGTTTTCCCTGTGTTCTTCAATTTTAGTCTGAATTTAGCAATAAGGAGTTCATGATCTGAGCCACAGTCAGCTCCCAGTCTTATGTTTGCTGACTTTATAAAGCCTCTCTTTCTTTGGCTGCAAAGAATATAATCAATCTGATTTCAGTATTGACCATCTGGTGATGTCCATGTGTAGAGTCTTCTCTTGTGTTGTTGGAAGAGGGTGTTTGTTGCCAGATTACCTAATCTAAAATCGCCTAGCACTGGTATACTGTGCACAGCTGTACTGATCTTCAAAAAAAAAAAAAAGTGCTGACCTGGTACTTGCCATTATGGGCACTCAAGCCTTTTGGTCTTAGATTCTGCCCTTTTGTGTTTCTCTCATATGGCATCTTTGGCTGGGGATCACCTTGCTTTTGCCAACTTAACATTCCAATCAGTTCAGAGGAAATGTACAGAAACCTTAGTATTTTCCCTTAAAGGACAATGTGGTTCTCTGACTTTCACTGACTTGGCAAAGGCTTCCTTCTTTATAAAGAAGAAACATCTGACTACAGATATATAAATGAAAATGATAACAAATTGGGCAGGGTGGAATTCCATAATCTGGCAAATTTAAGCCATATTTGGATAGTCAAAACGTCATTTAGCAAAATCCAAGTTTTCATTTGGATTAAATCTTACTGGGCTCAGTCAGCTCTTTGGAAAACAAAATCATGTTCTTTTGGGGGCAGTGGTTATGAGTAATGATTAAAATGGGTAGTAGAAAATATTCACTGCCTGGTGTAAGACTCAAGGACATGGTGTCCCTTCCCTCATTTATAATCATGCTAGGTCTGAGTGGCAGCATTCATAAAGCCATTAGATTCCTTCCTAGAGTCAAATCAGAGTTCTTTATAGAACTTTGTTAACATGTTGAAGAATCTGACAATCCAACAATTGTCCACAAGAGGGACACATGGAAAAGTATGTTTCTTAAGAGGTGGACTCTGAAACTTGAATAGCCTTTGAGATAATATATAGCTCAAAAAATTATCAGAGTTCAAAATGTGCCATATCAGAAGGCAAGCCCAGATCTGATGACAACTTATTCTTTTTTTTAATTAGAAAAGAGATTAAGTGTGAGATCCTGAGACTGGAAGAGATCAGGAAGAAGTCAATCAAGTGGAGAGGACTACACTTCTCACAGCCACGTAGTCACACTACATGTGTGATTCAAAGTGCTAGGCACTATACTAGGGTATAGCCATGAGAGGTTTCATTTAATCTTCTCAACAACGCTGATTTGAGATCAGAGTGCTAAACGTATACCCAACATCTCTGCATTGGAAAGTGTCAAATCCAGAACTCAAGCCCAGGACTGACTAAATATTAGCACACTTAGCATTATGATACTTTTCCTTCAATAATGTCAGTAAAGCATTATCTATTTACTGTGTTGTATTGGGTTAGGATAGTACTAGCTGCTGAAACAAACAGACCCTAAATACCAGTAGCTTAACTAAACAAAACTTTATTTCTTACTCATGTTGAGTCTAATTGGCAGCAAGGGTCTTCCAAAAGAGGCTCATTCAGGGATCCAAGCTGACATAGGCTCTGCCATCTTTGACACTAGCTCCCAAGGTTGCTATGGGTACTAACATCCAGAAGCAGGCGGGAGAAGAAAGATGGGGTGGGGACCACATGGCAAGTTTTCATGGACTGGGTCAGCAAGTGACATATCCATTTTTGCCCAATTTACTGGTCAAGTTCAGTTGGAAATGTGAACTAGTTTTGGGCCCAGGAGGAAAGGAAAGGGAGTTCGGTGAATAGCCAGCCAGTTCCTACCACACTTGTGTTTTCCTATAGCTATGAGAATGTAAGTATTGTAAATAAATATTGTCACCTACTAAATACCAAATTCTGATGAATTAAAAGTGAATAAAACCTGAATTCATGCCCTCAAGTCTAGTGGGGAAACAGAAATACAAACACAGAGAGTGATATGGATTTTATCCATTCCATAGATATCCAGGCCATTTGGCTCTTAGGTTGCATTTATGTATGTGAGGATCTTCCCTAGTTCAGAATTGCTGCTTTGCCTCTTTTTGAGGCCTTAGAATTGTTTACAGCAGGGTTTGAATTTAGGTGCCAGTCTAGTGTAGGTTTTCCCCCTTAAACAAACTTTGAGGGCTTCTGTGGTAGTCTACTGGTTAAGAGTCTGCCTTTCAATTCACAGGATACTAGTTTGACCTCTGGTCTGGGAAGATCCCACATGCCATGGATCAACTAAAACCGTGTACAACAACTACTGAGCCTGCGCTAGAGCCCATGAGGTGCAGCTACTCAAGCCTGCACATCCTAGAGCCTGTACTCTCAAACAAGAGAAGTCTCTGCAATGAAAAGCTAGACAGTATCCCCCACTGGTACAGCCAGAAGACCCAGCACAGCCAAAAATAACTAACTAGACACATAAAATTATTTAAAAAACAAACAAACAAAAGAACTTTGATTATAAAGGGATCTATCTGTAGGCTTCCTAAGGCAACCCAAAGGCACACTGTTTACTGCCCGTAAGCCATTTTCACATTATCAAGCTGAATATGCATTCCACTTTGCTAGGCCTAAATAGGCATGCTTCTTAGAAGAGCACCATCTAAATTTGAGGCTAGCTACTGGGCTGTGTAGATGATAGGATGAGCAAGATATTCTCAGAAAGTCACTGAGGACAAGTGTGCTATTGAAGACTTAGACAATTTTGTCAGAGGACTTGACAACCTTCTCTCTTAATACCCATATTAAGATTTTGTACTGTCTCTTCATATAAGTGTTTTCTAAGTTTAAAGCTAATTTGGTATTAGGTTTATTTATTTTATCTATAATATTTAGGACATAAATGAGCAAAGATGTTAAATGGTATTTTTAACAGAAAAAAATCTTAAAAAATCATTTCATTAGCTTTCTAGGACTTTGAAAATGGACATCAAAAGCTCACAGGAGAGAAGTGCAGAAAGAAAGAAATTCAGCACAAATCTGTGGCTGATGGTGTTTGAAGCCAACTGCCTGTAGATTATTTCATTGGGAGCATTATTCTGCTTCAGAAGAGGATTTTAGTAATTTACCTTAGAGCATATAGCACACACACACACAAAATACGGGTTTTCTAAAACTGAAGTCAAGTAGAAAATAAAAATAGAATCCAAAGATGAGACCAAAGGGAAAACTGATGTATCACTAATCCTTGAATTAGTGGTTCTCAACTGGAAGATATCCAATACATTCTTAGGGAATGATAGTTTTCTGTGAGCATTTAGTATTTTTGCATATGGATTTTTATGGTAATTTAGAAAATATATAACAACCCTCTAGGTGATCTGTATGAGCACTTAATACTGTTAACTGCAAATTGGCAAAGTGGCTCAGATGGTAAAGCGTCTGCCTACAGTGCGGAAGACCAGGGTTCGATCCCTGGGTTGGGAAGATCCCTTGGAGAAGGAAATGGCAACCCACTCCAGTATTCTTGCCTGGAAAATTCCATGGACTGAGGAGCCTGGTAGGCTACAGTTCATGGGGTTGAGAAGAGTCAGATAGGACTGAGCGACTTCACTTCACTTCAAGAGCATTGCCAAGGACTGAACACAAAGGCATTTGCCATCTGGCTCGAGGGAGATTGACCCCAATGCTGCTATAGCTGTTGACCTTCAGCAGCCTCTGAGGGAGTTCAGGGTGGAGTGAGGCACTCTGTGCTCCAGGGAATCTGGTGGGACAGATCTTTAGATAGTTGAATGTTTTTAGGAACAGATTTTATGATCTCCTTGCATCTACCCAGGTTCAGTCCCTGGGTTGGGAAGATCCCCTGGAGAAGGAAATGGCAATCCACTCCAGTACAATTGCCTGGAGAATCCCATGGACAGAGGAGCCTGGTGGTTTACAGTCCATGGGGTCACAAAGAGTTGGGCATGACTGAATGACTTCACTTTCACTTGCATCTCCTCATATCTAGAGAAGCACTAAATCCCTTCATGGTGACATTAGATCCTCATGACTAACAAAATACCTTTTGTAAATTGAGTGATTCATGGTATTGAACTCCCCCTTCAGCAAAACCTCATAGATTGACTTATCCCCACTGCCTCTTTGGAGCAGTCTCTCAGAGCTATCTGAGATGTAGCCTCCAGGGCTGAAGTCCTCATTTTGCCCCATATAAAACTTAACTCACAACTCTCGAGTTGTATATCTTTTTTTTAGTCCACAGTACTGCCATGGTATTTTCATCCTTGGGATTGTGTTCATCTTTATAGTCAATAAGAAAAACAAGAGATGGGGCCTAAAATCTAAAGGAAATGTTTATACCTAACAAAGCCTAAATGTCACTACAACACACTATATGGATGAAAGTTTCACAGTAAGTTAAATGAAGAGAAGGAATGAAAGAATTGAGTTATCACACCATACACCATAAAAACAGGCATAGAGTTCAAGAGAATCTTATATGTAGTGATCAGTTTTGTTATTACAACTTTGTCCATCATGCTTACTAATGCCATTAGAATGAACTGTATTAGTTTTATCATTTTGTTTGCATTAAATTTTGTCTATTTGGTTGGGTTCTTAAAATTGTCTGAGGGCTATAAATACAAGGAATTTATAACTTTACTTAGGTTCCTACATAATTTGAGGAAAAAAACACAAGGGTTTGTGAAAATTATGTTCCATATAATAACTAAAGTTCAGTACAGTCGCTCAGTCATGTATGACTGTTTGCGATCCCATAGACTGCAGCATGCCAGGCTTCCCTGTCCATCACCAACTCCCAGAGCCTACTCCAACTCATGTCTATTGAGTTGGTGATGCCATCCAGTTATCTCATCCTCTGTCATTCCCTTCTCCTCTTGACTTCAATCTTTCCCAGCATCGGGGTCTTTTCTAATGCGTCAGTTCTTCTCATCAGGTGGCCAAAGGATTGGACTTTCAGCATCAGCATCAGTCCTTCCAATGAATATTCAGGACTGATTTCCTTTAGGATCGAATGGTTTCATCACCTTGCAGTCCAAGGGGCTCTCAAGAGTCTTCTCCAACACCACAGTTCAAAAGCATAAATTCTTCAGTGCTCAGCTTTCTTTAGAGCCCAACTCTCACATCCATACATGACTACTGGAAAAACCATAGCTTTGACTAGATGGACCTTTGTTGGCAAAGTCATGTCTCTGTCTCTTGAGAGTTAACATGCTGTCTAGGTTGGTCATAGTTTTTCTTCCAAGGAGCAAGCCTCTTTTAATTTCATGGCTGCAGTTACCATCTGAAGTGATTTTGGAGCCCAAGAAAATAAAGTACTTTTCACTGTTTCCACTGTTTCTCCATCAATTTGCCATGAAGTGATGGGACCGGACGCCATGATCTTAGTTTTCTGAATGTTGAATTTTAAGCCAACTTTTTCTTTTCTTTTTTTTTTTTTTCATTTTAGTAAACATTTATTTAAAAATTTGAGTGTATCACCTCATTTTTTGGTTTAACTTGTATATAATTGACTGTTTTTACCTTCCCATTAACTTTCTGAAAATATCTAGAGGCCAACTTTTAAAATATATATATNGGGAGCCTGATGAGCTGCTGTCTCTGGAGTCGCACAAAGTCGGACATGACTGAAGTGACTTAGCAGCAGCAGCAGCAGCAGCAGCAGCAGCATGTTAGTTATCACCCAGACCTTTCTAAAGCAAGTTCCTCTGGGATCTCTAAGCTGGCTTTAATACACTCTTCCTCCTTCAGTGCAAAAGCCTGTCTCCACACAGCCATGTGCACACATGAGCTCTGGAGTTACTTCTGGGGCCACAGGACAGCCAATCCCTAGGCATATCTCTGGCCTCCTCAGTCATTACCCCATCAGTGAAGCCCCTGACCAGTCATCTTTTTTGTTGTCCTTATTCTCTTCCTTCTTGGTGCTCACCTGGGCCCCACACTTCTCCCCAATGCTCACTGGAACCCCCTCTGATTTCCTTCTTTCTCATTTTTCAAGTGAAAGTTGGCTCCAACCTGAGATGCTATTGCCTGTTAAACACCACCCCCACAACAGACACACAAAGACATGCATTGTTCTGTTTATCCTCTGATCATCTTCTTCTTGTGATAGGAATGGCCTTTTCCAATTGTCCAAGTGTTGAATTGTGTCACTCTAACACATATGTTCAAGTCCCAACCCCCAGTACCTCAAAATGCCACCTTAGTTGGCAGCTGGGCTGTTGCATTAGTTAAGAGTAGATGGGGTCATACTGAGGTAGGAAGGGCCCTGAATCCAATAGGTCTGATGCCCTTAGAAGAAGATGAAGTGAAGACACAAGAGGAGAGAATACCACAGATGATGGGGGCAGAGACTGGAGTGATGCATCTGGCAGCCAAGAAATACCAAGGACTGCCGGTGGCAACGAGAAGCTAGGAGAGCAGTATAAAAGACATTCTCTTTCAGAGCCTCTAGAAGGAACCAACCCCACTGACACCTGACTTGTGGACTTCTAGCCTCTAGAACTGTGTAAGAATAAATTTCTGTTTTAAACTACCCAGTTTGTGTTACTTTGTTATGGCAGCCCTAGAAGCCTGCTTCAAACTCCTCCTACATCAATCAGTAAAAATCTCTTCTCTTTTAAGGGTCCTACCACTAGATTGTACCTCTTCTACTCCTGATCACTGAAAAATACCAGCCTCCCAGCCCCTCTTAACTGGTTCACTGACCCTTTGGCTTCTTTTGTCTCCACTCCTTCCTGTTACCTGCTGATATTCATGTGTTCACATGACCCTATAGATGAACTATCCAACACCTGAGCCTTGGTTTTTTAGCCCCAACTCCAGTAAACCCCACTTTACTGGAGTTACCTTCATCTTTGGCTTGGATCAGAAATCCTTTGTAACCACTCTCAGACCAAATCCCAAATCCTTCCCAATATCATGCATTTCCTTCCTTAAAACTGTAGTTCTTCAGCCTCCTAGTGTTCCCAGCTTCTTAAATCTCAGCCTTTTATTCCAATCATCCCCTCTCTAGACTCACTTGTTTCCTTCCTTGACTTGGCCCACATGGTCGATGACCTAAGCTACAATTCCGTTCAGTCTCTTAATTCTTCTGCAGCCTGGTTGTTTTGCCACAGCCACCAGGCAAAACTCAATCTTGAAATCTGCCATGTGACTTTCTTTCTGTATCCAGATTGTCAAGTGATAGGTTGGAGAAAAATCACATCTTCAGATGGGTTGGCTCCACTACAAAGTCAGGGTTAGCACAGCAGCTCAACTCTTTTTCTTGTCCCCTGTCATCTTCTTTCCCTTTCCCCTCAGGAATGGTCAGGACTGCTGACTTATACTCTTCCCAGGTTCCTCCTTCTCAGCAGAGAAGCTGACGCCTTCATAAGCTACAATAGTGAGTCCTTTGGTAATGAACTATTCAATATTCTAGGTCCCCTTCTATAAACACACCCACATCCATATGCACCTTTACCTCTCTCTGCCAATCTAAAAGGATAGAGTGGTGGTGGTGGTGTAGTTGCTAAGTTTTGTCTGACTCTTGTGACCCCATGGGCTGCAGCCCACCAGGCTCCTCTGTCCATGGAATTTTCCAGGCAAGAATAATGGCACGGGTTGCCATTTCACTGTCCAGGAGATCTTCCCAAACCAGGGACTGAACCCATGTCTCTTGGCATTGCAGGTGGTCTCCCGCAATGTAGGCACGTTCATTACTGGCTCTACCACCAGGGAAGCCAAAAGGAGAGAGTGCTTTCCTCCAAATTGAAGCTATTCCTTCTGCTTGTTCTTTTGATCCCAGCCTTTCCATTTACCCTCAGACCCTGATTCTTCTTTCTTATGATGTCAACCCACTGTTAAAGTTTCTCTGATCTTATAAACCACCACTTATTTGATGTAGGCTCCACTCTACTGTGCTCTCCTCCCCTTAACAGTTTCTTACTTCTCATTCACTCCTCAACTCACTAAAAGCTGGCTTCTAAATTCTCCAATGATTTGCTTGTCAATGTCATGTAGACCTCCATACGTGTAATCAAGGGGTCATTTTAGCCCTATGTTGCTTGTCTTCTGTGCTGAATTTAACATTGTTGGAATTTCTCTCTCGAAATTTTCTCCTTCCTTGTCTTCCATGACAATAGTTGTTTCTATTTTTTTTTTCACCTATATTTCTGCCTTTTTCTCCTTTTCAGTTCTCCCCTCCCAATCTCTACATTTTGGTGTTACCTGGGTTTCCTTGGTCTATTACTTTTTCCTTGGGTCATGGCTTTATCCCATATGTTATTTCCTTAGCACTTCCATGATCCCCCGTTGAAAATCAAGTCCCCCTCTTATACTACTTTGTAGTAGCTTCACTTTTTTGATGTCTGTTTCCACCACTACATAGTTAACTCTATGAGGACAAGAACCAAGAATTATTTTCTACATCTATTGTATACCCAGTATTAAGTGCAGTGCCTGGCCTGTAAGGAATATGACTCCTAGATCCAGCCAGACAAGTACATTCCATGATTTCCAAGTTGATAGCTCCTGCCCTGATTTCTCTCTTGAGTCCCAGATTTATATAGTCAACTGCTTACAAGACACCTCTATTTATATACTTTATAGTTATTTCAGACTTTTCTAAAACTAAACTTATCTTCCTTCTTCTAATGTACTTGTTGTCTTCTATTATTTATCTTCAGCCACTCAGACATAGGAGTCATCTTATGTTCTCATTCATTCTCCTATCTAGTCAATTACTTAATCTAATCTATTTTAGTCTAAATCTCTCTCAAAGTTACCCTTCCTTTCCGTGTCTGTATCACTGCCCACATGGAGGGCCCACCATCTCTCAGAGAGACTATTCCTCTGTCACCTACCTGGACTCTCTGCCTTTGCATATATGCCTATCTGAGACTGAAGTCATCTAACTTAAATGCAAATCTGAACTTATCACTCTCCTTTAGAAAGCCTTCCATGGCTTCTCATTGCCTTGTTGTTCAGTTGCTCAGTCGTGTCTGACTCTTTGCGACCCCATGGACTGTAGCCTACCAGGCTCCTCCATCCGTGCGATTTTTCAGGCAAGAATACTGGAGGGGTTGCCATTTCCTTCTCCAGGGATCTTCCTAACTCAGGGATCAAACCCAGCCAGGTCTCCAGCATTGCAGGCAGGCGCTTTACCATCTGAGCCACCAGGGAAATGCAAATCTGAATATATCACTCTCCTTTAGAAAGCCTTTCCATGGCTCCTCATTGCCTGTTGTTCAGTTGCTCAGTCGTGTCTGACTCTTTGTGACCCCATGGACTGCAGCACAACCAGGCTTCCCTGTCCTTCACCATCTCCCTGAGCTTGCTCAGACTCATGTCCACTGAGTCAGTGATGCCATCCAACCATCTCATCCTCTGTTGTCCCCTTCTCCTTCTGCCTTCAATCTTTCCCAGAATCGGCGTCTTTTCTAATGAGTTGGCTCTTTGCATCAGGTGGCCAAAGTATTGAAACTATAGGGGCGGGGTGGGGGGAACCCATCCAAGTTCCATGAAACCATCTAAGATCTTCTGTGATCAGCAGATCTAGTTTTCCCAGTCACATCTCTCCTTATCTTGGACTTCCTACCCTGATAATACCAAATGTTCACAGGCTCATCCATTTATTCCCACACCTTTATTTCTGCAGGTCTAGTGACCAATGATGCTCTTCTCTTCATAAAAGTACATCAAACCAAAAGTCATCATCACCGACATTATCCTCCTCATTTATGTTTCTCCCTATCTCCACCTAAACGGACTGAGTACCTTGAGAGTTGAGCCATGTCTTGTTTATTTTCATTGCTCCATATCTTACTAGCACCCAACCTGACACATAATAGTTGCTCGATAAATCTCTGCCTGCCTGACTTGCATGTGCTCAGAACATGAATGTGCTAGGAGCTGGCAGTATGACAGGATGGTTTTGAAACCATTTTCCTGAGGTTCTGAGTTATTAACCAAAGAAATTTCTTCCTTGTTCAAAGGAAGCAAAGACTTACATAATATCTGACATTTCCTGATGCCAGTTCTTGTACATATTAGCCTGTTATGAACAGCCAACTTAGACAAGGAACAATAACCAATCCACTGGGTCAGTAATGTCATCATGAAATGCTTTATTACTCCCCTGATCATCCCATGCTATCCTCACAATTAAAACAAAAATCATATTCTGCTTTAACTTTCCTTTCTAATCTAAGAGGATAAATATGTGCCCATAGTCACCAGCTAAATAATGAGAAAGAAAGAAAAATGTACTTTTAAAATTTGATCCTATAAACAGTGTACACACACCATTATTTTATTTCTGTCAAATCTCCCACAGTGGGATTGTTGGATTAAGGAAAATTCCTTCATTTAAAAAACAAACAAAAACAAATTAAGCTCCACTGTTTAGGGACTAAAACAGAAGCAGTGAACCAGGAAGAACAGTTGATCTTGGAGAGGAAGCAGTGAGCAGTGGTAGGAAGCGAGATGTTAATACCCTGCCCAAGAATTGAACCTGGGTAGTCTGGATGAAAGCCAGGAAACCTAGCCACCAGACCAGCAAGGGATGGAGACTAGAAGCTATTTTCTCCTGGATCTTTGCCCCCATTAAAAAAATGCATTTCTCATGGAGGCAGAAACTGTAAATGCAGGGACAGAGTTTATTATTAGAGGCATAGGAGACAAGTGATTGAGCACATAAAGAAACAGCTTGTTTAGTTAGAACAGAAGCAAGATAGAGATGCATACTGGGAGAAAGAACCTGTGAGCTTCCCTCCTAATGAGTAGGAGTAGAGGCAGTTAAATCATTTATATGGGGCAGATCTCTTCCAGGTCTTTGTTTACCTCTAGCCAAATATCTGGCTTCCCTGGTGGCTCAGAGCCAAATATCTGGTTTCTTTTTCCACACCTAACCCACCCTAGGACCCTCCCCAACATGCTTGTGCTGCTTTTTCCGAGATGGATTCAGCCCAGAGGCCTATGGGATCACATAGGAGCATCACCTATTATGGGGTGGTGCCCTCTCCTTTTGACCCCCAAGGAGCCTTTCTGTACATGTGAAATGTCTCCCTTGTCCCAAAGATGGGAAACATATGACCTTCTGATCTCAGGGTTCAGCCCCTCCCTGTTCCTGCCATGACTGTTATCTTAAGGTATCCGCAGGAGACAAAGCCTGGTTATTTAGGCTGTTTCAGTTGTAACTTACATTTCAAAGAGCAAACAGGGCGCTGGTTCTAAATTATCTAACGTAGAACCCACCTACCCTCTGTTTCAGGAAATGCAAACAAGCATCCAGACTACCCAGGTAGTTTTAAGTGTCTGGTCTGAAACTCATCTTTTTCTTGCCTCCCAAAATATAAGCCTGCAGGCCAGTTGTAAATATCTAACCTGAGGCCCATCTGTCTCCTGCCTTTCAGTGACCTGAAGAAGTTATTTCAGTTATTTCACTCTAACCAGAGACTTATCTGTATTCTTGTTTCCACTTGTCACTATGACCCCAGTAGAACTGACTTAGAGAGTGGAGCTGCTTTGAGGTGATGCCTCTGATGAAGACAACATAAATAAATGATTAATTCATCTAGAAGCAAAAAAAGTATAAACAGTGTGTCCTTCCTGCTTTAGCTTCAATACTTTGAAAGGATGTTGCATCTGGGATGGGGTGATCTCAGGGGTAAAAGAAAACATTAAAGTCCAGGACTAGATTTAAAAAAAAAAAAAAAGAAACTGTGTCTTCTCATTAGAATCCTAGGTTCTGGGCCGCACTGAGAGATAACTGGCTTCAATGCCCCTTTCCTAAGAGGGACCAAAAACCCCAGCTATGGACAGGGAAGCCTGGCGTGCTGTGATTCATGGGGTCGCAAAGAGTCGGACACAACTGAGCGACTGAACTGAACTGAACTGAAGACATGGAGGAGGCAAGTTACCTACAGGTCCTAAGGCGATGCACGTTTTGTAAGAATAATGATAGCCTCCAGGCATTGGAATGTCTGTTTCCTGAGGCTAAGTGTTTTGCTGAATCTCTAGACAAGGCAATCCTCTTTCTGATTTTTCTGTCCTCAATGGAGATGGATAAAATGCAATAATTTTTCAAATTTCAAATAAACATTTATATAACTGCTGGAAAACGTGAATACCCCATCATACTCTGCCCTACTCAACACACACACACCTCCTAGACTTTTATCAGGAACAAACCTAACAATAAGGTTTGTTCTTGGTAACTCTTTGAGTATAGTCCTATTGTCTCAGGTGACCCAGGTAGAGTGATTTTTCATTTCATGTGGAAAGCCTTTAATGAAAATCAGGCCTGGACAGAGGTCTAGTGTTACTAATTCAAAAGAAGCAGGGCTAAAGCTACATCAACAAGCGAACACACTGCTTATATAGACTAGACAAGGTAATCTCTGGAAGGAAGAACTTTCTTCCTTCTGTTTGCTTTCAAGGAACATCAAAAGGCAGTCTGGAGGCAGATCTGTGAGAGATGAGGCACCCTCAGGCACCCTCCTGTCCCTTCACAGGAGAATGCACCCTATAGAAGGATTTTACAGAAGGGTAACAGAGATATCCTCCATTGGGACCTTGCTGAAACCAGAGGTTGCAGAATTCTCCAGGCTCAACAGCTGGCTGGCACTAGGACTCTACATCCTGGCAGGAATTGTAGGGAGTGATAGAAAGGGGAAAAGGAGATATGGAAGAGTGGGGCCCAAACAGAAGAGGAGATGACCAGGAGATAAGGAAACAGAGGAAGGTTAGGAAGGTAAGAAGCCTTCGTGGGGATTCTAACAGTTCTCAAACATGGATGACTTACTCCTTTTCTGAGAATTAAACAGAATTCTAGCTTTTTTTTTAATGCCACAATTTCTGTTTCTGCCCTTAAATTTCTACTTCTTTGGGTTGTACATGAATCTTTCAGGAAGAGAATGGGGGAAATCTTCTCCCAGCAGAGTTCAGGGAAGGCGGAAAGTAGAAGGAGAGGTAGGCATGCTACATCTGGTGGCACCTGTTCTGTCCCACGATGGATTGCTGGGCAGGGAAGGGCCACAACCAGCCGGAGGGAGAGTAAGGTGATTCCCCGTCTCATCTGACTGCTGCCCTACCCTCTCAAGAGGGTCACAGGCTCCCAGCAGTTTCAGACTTTTATTTAATATACACAAACTCTGACAGGGATTTGAACCTTCACAAAATTTACTTATGCTGTTTACTGCATATAATATGAATTACTGCATCCTACACAAATTATGGGGGCTTTCCTGGTGGCTCAGTAGTAAAGAATCTGCCTGCAATGCAGGAGACGTGGAGACATGGGTTCAATCCCTGCGTTGGGAAGATTCCCTGGAGGAGGATATGGCAACCTGCTCCAGTATTCTTGCCTGGAGAAACCCATAGACAGGGGAGCCTGGTGGACTATAGTCCATGGGGTCACAAAGAGTAGGACACCACTGAGCATGCACGCGTGAGTATTATGAAGTGTTGCACTCAATGCATAGTATGAATTATTGCATACTTTGGCCTCATCTGCCGCTTCTCTCCTGCAAAATTTTATTCTCCACAGTTTGGAATGTCTTCCAGTTCTTCAAACCCACCATGATCTTTCAGGTATCTGTACTTCTCTGTGGTCTCCTCTGCCTGAAATGTTTCTTTTCCCCTTTGCTGGAAAATGTATTTATCCAGGTTTGTGTTCATTGCAGCATGTAATATGTAATCAGGAAATGTTTATGAAATGAAAGAATAATGCCTCCTTCATCCCCATAGAGTTAACCACTCCCTTCTCTGTACTATTTCAGAACTTTCTGTACCTGTCAGCAGTTTCACTTATGCCACATTGCATATTTATGTATTTTTCAACCACAAATTTTTTTTGTCACCACCATATCGAATTTATTATTCCATTGACACTATTACAGCTGAAGATGCTTGTGGTGATGTGGTACAAACTTTCCTGCCTTCTAGTTTCAAGGAGAATGTCTAACCACTTGTTCCTTCCTCCTGTCTAGGAGAAAATCAACAGCAGGCCACTTACCCAAATAAACTTCAACGTGTTTATTTAAAATTTCTTGGGGTGGGAGAATTTGAGTTTCCCTCTGAAGAAATAAGAAAGAAAAAGTGTTGAGTGTCTGCAGGGGTTAATAGTCAGCTGCCTGTTGCTCTGGCTAAGCCATGAAAAAATCACCATGGGAAAAGAATAAAAGCAAAATATAGCAATACAGCATAACCCAAATAAAAGTATCTCGGGATGATCAGTTGGGGTTGTCATGCCCTGCTAAGCTAAGGGAAAACATAGTGTGGACCTTGGAATGCCAGGTTAGAGCAAGTTCAGAACGCTGCTTGTGCACACACTCAGATGTTTTCTCAAGGCATATGCAGGTTTATGCGGAGAAGGCAATGGCAACCCACTTCAGTGCTCTTGCCTGGAAAATCCTGTGGACGGAGGAGCCTGGTGGGCTGCAGTCCATGAGGTCACAAAGAGTTGGACGTGACTGGGCGACTTCACTTTCCATGCACTGGAGAAGGAAATGGCAACCCACTCCAGTGTTCTTGCCTGGAGAATCCCACGAACGGGGGAGCCTGGTGGGCTGCCCTCTATGGGGTCACACAGAGTCGGACACGACTGAAGCGACTTAGCAGCAGCATGCAGGTTTATGACCTCCAGCTAGGTGATAGCCCTTGTACAAGAAAATAACAAAGATAGTTTAAAGTAATCAGTAAAATGGGAGATGTGATCAGGGACACTAAAACAACAGACACTTTACTTGCCAAGACACTAAACAAAAGTGATACGGCTCCAAGGAACAGGGCTCTTGACCCAAGAGGTCTTGAGTCCCTTGATCCCATCTTTAAAACTTTAATTCTCTCTAGATTCTTTTCCCCAAACTATGCGGCGACCACTTTTGATCCCTACCTACTGTGCCGGCTGCAGCAGGTGTCACCTCTCTCTTCCACCCCCACTGGCCAAATAAGTACTTTCTGCAAAAGCATTTCTGTTGCTCTGAAATCTTGAACCAGATATGGAAAGAAATGGCATCAAATGTTCATGAGTGGGCTTCCCGGGTGGCTCAGTGGTAAAGAATCCTCCTCACAATGGAGGATTCCCGGGTCAGGAAGATTCCCTGGAGTAAGATGTTGGCAACCCATTCCAATATTCTTGCCTGGAGAATTCCATGGACAGAGGAGTCTGGTGGGCTACAGTCCATGTGCTGGCAAAGAGTCCGCCACGACTGAGTTTCTAAGCACACTAGCTGGTGCATTTATGATGAGGATGGTACTAAGTGGGCCCCAGAAACCCTGCAGGTGGAGCATCTTGGGTCTGGACAATCTTGAGAGGGGTTGTGAGGAGATCCCAGGGCTTGAGGCTGTGCCCGGGGGCTGAGCCGCTACAGGAGGCTGCTGACGTCTGTCCTGGAAGTTGTCTGGGGCTGGAACACCTTCCTTCAGGCCTTTGTGCCTGCGCATCTCCCCCACAACTTGCTGGGGCAGCTGGTGTGGTCGAAGGGGTCTGCGGGCAGGGTCTGGAGGTGCCAGGAAGGGAAAGGCTTAGCTGCCTGTGTGGGCCCTGAGGTCGGTGGTAAAGCCAAAGGACTTGTCGATGTGACTTCTCATCAAACAGGTGGGTGCCGGCCACCTGGGACTCCTCGAAGACGTGGCCCCGCTTTCTCTGCAGGACAGTTGGATGCCACTAGGCCCTTGTTGCGGACACTGAATTTCAGCAGCTCAATGGGCTCCACGGCCGGGGCAGGCAGGCAGCACACAGCGTTGAGGCAACGCCGGGTGTGGGAAGCCCTGTATGGATCCGTGGGCAGCGTCAGACTGGGGAAGTGGAAGCAAATGCCCCGCGAGCACGCCTCACAGCTCCACCACTTGATAGCCGGCTGCCATGCTGTCCCGATGGATGTCACTGAGGTAGTGCTGGGTGACATGTGCTCGAGAGGCCGAAGTTCCGGGGGCCTCAGCACTGTCTCACTCACGCTTTCACTAGATTGAGACCTACTACTTGGGCTCCTGAAGGACAGACACCTCTTGTCAGTGTCCTTGGCTATGGAGTTGGGGAAGAGCTGCCTTCTGTGTACAGCCGGCTCTGCTTGTTGGGAGCTTTGGATGGGCACAGCATGGAGGGACTCCTCGCTGATGGTCTCGCTGTGATACATGACCGGCTAGGATGTCCTGGTGGAAATGCCACTGTGGTTCTTCTTTCGGTTCTTCAGGCAGATCAATGGGTGCAGCTCATCACCCCGTTGAAGCGATCCCCTGATTCCTCAGTGATGAGTTGCACCATGTGGACTGGCTTAGCTGCCCCTCTTCAGCCCCTCCACTGGCTTGGGCAGATCAGCCAGTTCTTGGCTTCTGTGGGAACTCTTAACAATGGGGTTCACACTGAATTTCATCACCTGCAGGCTGTAAGTGTGCTCAAAGATCCTGATGGTTCCTGTCTTCACCAGGAACTGGCCCATACCCACCAGGCCTACAGTGTCCCCCAGGGCACGTCCCTGATGGACTTTACATAATGCTAGGCAGATTCGTGATGGCCGGTCGCTTCCTGGCTCTCTTGGTGTCTCAGCTGATGCCTGGCCTTGAAAAATACACAGCCTGGATCACAGTCAGCAGAAGTCTTCCCAGTGCGGAGAGCAGTCCGTGGTCTAAGGTAGGAAGAAAAGTTAAAGAAACCGTGGGCTTGAAAAAGACCTGAGTACAGCACGGGGATTGAATGACACTTGCAACGGGCTGTCACATCACAGGGCAGAGGGATAATGTCACTGTGGCTCTGCAGTTTCGATCTAGACTAATGATTGGTGACTAAAAGGAAATAATTTTCCGTTCAGAATTCAAATGAATTTTCTAATTCTTAGAGTAGTCTAAAGGTGAAATACCTAGAAAGATACTTTATTGTCTTTAAAGGTAAATAAATAAAAATTAAGCGTCCCTTGTGGGATGACTCACATATCTGACGAGGATTGAATTTAAGGACTTTTTGGCATTTCCCAACGGGGCATCCTTTAGTTCACTTAGGTTGTGTTGTTTTAGTAAAAACACTGTCATTTACTCATTGTAGCACGGTGAGGGATTCCTCAGTTATGTGTGTAATGGAAAGAGCATGGTTTGTGGACATAGACCTGGGTTCGAAACCTTCATTTGTCATTATTTTAGTATACTTTTTGAGAGAACTCAAGTAAATTTCCAACTCTCAATTTCTTTATTTTAAAAGTGGGGGTGCTACAATTTTTGCTTCCTAAGATTGTTGTGAATATGAAGCATGTGACAGAGTACCTCACAGTATGCTCTAGAAACATTTGCTATTAACATTAATGGTATTGTTGTGATTATTATTGTTAGACATCTTAAAATTTCGATTGCTTAATTCTAAGATTCTATTTAAAAACTATTCATGGACACACACAAGGATTTAGCCAGACAAAAATGTTTATTATAGCCCTATAATATATATTTATATAAGTAATTTATTATTATAATGGAATAACACTAATACTTTTTAGTGACCAATTTATTTTTCTGAGAATGGTGATTATGAGGAGAGTTTATTTTTATTGTCTTTCTCTTTTTTCTCCCTTAATTCTCCTACTGTGTATATGTTTTTATAGTAAAGAGATTAATCATAATAAAGCATTAAGGAAAAAGTCAGTTCCTCTTCCTCAGGGGTGGTTGGTCTTTGAGTGGGGAGGCAGAGAAGATCCCAGTATCAGATCAGAATGCAGGTGGATAATCTTAAAGTTTTTCTGTACCCTGAAGCATTTTATACAGTCAATGAATAGTACAGATGCTAAGTGCTACAGAAGATTAAAAGTTTGTCGTGTTGTCTGGACTGGCTTGGACTTTTGGAAATCTCTGAAATTTTTATTTGCAGAGGGAAGCTGAGGAAAAGTGAGAACAGGAAATGTGAGAGGTTGCAGAAACAGTCCTGCTATCAAATTTACTGTTAATTCCCCAGGAACAATAAACTGTCCCTGTTGTGTGTCAGGAGATTTTTCTTTATTTAGAAATTTGAAACACACTTTAAAATTTCTCATTCTATGATCATTTTGCAATCCTTTTTCTAAGAGGCTGAGGCATCTGCTCTTGGTTTCTGGCCCTCTGCAGGGCAACATTGTGAAATTGAAAAAGCTGAATGTTGACAGATGACTTGGAATTGTGTCTGTGACATTTATAACCTAACATTGTGCCATAGCATTTCAATTGAGGCTTTGGCTCCCAATTTGGATAGCAAGGAATAGAAAGTCTTTTATTTAATATGCATTAGACACCATTACTTTGCCAACAAAGGTCCGTCTAGTCAAGGCTATGGTTTTTCCAGTGGTCATGTATGGATGTGAGAGTTGGACTGTGAAGAAAGCTGAGCGCTGAAGAATTGATGCTTTTGAATTGTGGTGTTGGAGAAGACTCTTGAGAGTCTCTTGGACTGCAAGGAGATCCAACCAGTCCATTCTGAAGGAGATCAGCCCTGGGATTTCTTTGGAAGGAATGATGCTGAAGCTGAAACTCCAGTACTTTGGCCACCTCATGCGAAGAGTTGAATCATTGGAAAAGACTCTGATGCTGGGAGGGGTTGGGGGCAAGAGGAGAAGGGGATGACAGAGGATGAGATGGCTGGATGGCATCACCGACTTGATGGGCGTGAGTCTGAGTGAACTCCGGGAGTTGGTGATGGACAGGGAGGCCTGGCGTGCTGCGATTCATGGGGTCGCAAAGAGTCGGACACGACTGAGCGAATGACTGAGCTGAACTGAACTGAGACACCAGAGTTGTGTCATGGAGCCTGGTGGGGTAGATAGGATGCACAAGTCTATAGCTATTAACCAACTGATGTTAGAAATTTCTCGAAAAGAAAAGCAATCATTACCTATACTTTGGATGTACAGAAAGATGGTAGGTGGCAATTTAGGTCCTAAACTAAGGTGTTGAGTGTCATCTTGCTGTCCAGGAAGAAAGACAGAGTGGCTGGTTTTAAAAATCTATTTATTTATTTGACCAAGAAAACAGGAAAGAACAAAACAGAAAAAGAGAGAGAGCAGAATGAATTTCAGTGCTATTGGCCGTGGGTAATAATAGTCCTTATTTAAGGACAAAAAGTGAGATTGACAACTTAGAAAATTAACTTTGACCTTCATGTAGAGTCTCTAGAAAGTTCTTTTCCAGTGATGGTGGTGTTGTTGTTCAGTCGCTAAGTTGTGTCCGACTCCCTCTGACTCCATGGACTGCAGTGCACCAGGCTTCCCTGTCCTCCAGTATATCCTGGAGTTTGCTCAAGTTCATATCCATGGAGTCGATGATGCTATCTAACCATCTTATTCTCTGCCACCCTCTTCTCCTTTTGCCTTCAATCTTTCCTAGCATCAGGGTCTTTTCCAATGAGTCAGCTCTTTGCATTAGATGGCCAAAGTATTGGAGCTTCAGCTTTAGTATCAGTCCTTCCAATGAATATTCGGGGTTGATTTCCTATAGGATTTACTGGTTTGATCTCCTGGCTCTCCAAGGGATTCCCAAGAGTCTTCTCCAGCACCACAGTTTGAAGGCATCAGTTCTTTGGCCCTCAGCCTTCTTTATGGTCCAACTCTCACATTCATATATGACTACTGGAAAAACCATAGCTTTGACTATATGGACCAGTGAGGGTGAGTCCTGGCTGCATGAAGAATATTGCCCCCAAAGCTGCCCCATATATTTTTTTTTCCTGACATCACTGTTTTTTTTTTTTAAAAATAGGCCCCCAAGATTGAAACACAAAGATCATCGAGGTCCAGCAACCAGGGTTCACTGGCAAGCATGGTTCCCCCAACGTAGGTGAGATCAAAACTTATAAACACCACGGACACAATCTCTGAAAAGAATGTTGGGAAGTTAACCCTAAAAGGCCAGAGCTTCTTAAGTACTTAGTGGGGAACAGATGGGACTAGCATGATGGCCTGTAAGTGAAATGACTGATAGGCAACCAAGAATGCAAAAACTCCTCCAGGGGATCATTATAAAATGTGAATAGAGTCTAACTGTTCACTGGGAAAATAGAGGTACTTTAGTAGATATTTAAGGGAATAAGTCTTAAAGGAGAGGATCTGGGGGTATTTAGGGAGTCTCTAGGACCACTTGGGCTCCAAAATCACTGTGGACAGTGACTGCAGCTTTGAAATTAAAAGACACTTGCTCCTTGGAAGGAAAGTTATGAAAAACTTAGAGCAGAGCCATCACTTTGCTGTCAAAGGTCTATATAGTCAAAGCAATGGTTTTTCCAGTAGTGATGTATGGATGTGAGATTTGAACCATAAAGAAGGCTGAGTGCCAAAGAATTGATGTTTTTGAATTGTGGTACTAGAGAAGACTCTTGAGAGTCTGTTGGACTGCAAAGAGATCAAACTGTTGTGGAAAGAGGGACACCTTCCAGAGCTTGAAAGTGGGCTGTTGTCTAATACTCAGAAATGAATTGTCCGAGGAGACCCATGTACAGACAAAGCAATATATTTTGTTGGGAAGGGGAGTCTGAGTGGAGAACAGTAGGGTAAGGGAACCCAGGAGAACTGCTCTGCCACAGGACTTGCAGTCTCAGGTTTTATGGTGATGGGATTAGTTTCTGGGTTGTCTTTGGCCAATCCTTCTGACTCAGAGTCCTTCCTGCTGGTGCACGCATTGCTCAGCCAAGATGGATGCCAGTGAGAAGAATTCTGGGAGGTGGTTGGACACGTGGTGTCACCTTTTGACCTTTCCTGAACTGTTCTAGTTGGTGGTGGTTTATTAGTTCCATGTTCCTAACCAGGACCTCCTATCATAAAACAACTCATGCAAATGGTTACTATGGTGCTTGGTCAGGGTGGATGGCTTCAATCAGTGTGTTTCCCTTAACAAAACCAGTCAATCCTAGAGTAAATCAACTCTGAATATTCACTGGAAGGACTGATACTAAAGCCAAAGCTCCAATGCTTTGGCCAAATGATGTGAAGAGTCAACTCATTGAAAAAGACCCTAATCTGGGGAAGATTGAGAGCAGGAGAAGGGGGCGACAGAGGATGAGATGGTTGGATGGCATCACCAACTCAATGTCTGAGCGAACTCTGGGAGATAGTGAAGGACAGGGAAGCCTGGCATGCTGCAGTCCATGGGGTTGCACTGGACACAACTTAGTGACTGAACAACAGCAACTAGGACTACTCAGCTAAAACAGGATAAAGAGAGGGCCCACTTCTATAACTGGAGAGCCATTTACCACTCAGTACTTCCCTCTTCATTGAAACTTAAGCCTCTGAACACAGTAATTTTGTGGTCAGTCAATATGAAGAAAGACAGATTATCCAGGAAATCTACTTTTTTGGAGATAAATGCTCAAATGGAGAAAATCAAGGCCTTCTCAGGTTACCTGAGAAGGGTTATAATAGACCTTTGAAGGTCCCTTTTAGATACATAAATCTAGAATTATTTTCAGCCATTTTAATGGGCTATTAATGCAACTAGATAATTGGAATTCAGAAATGTTAAAATATAGCCAGGTCTGAGCTTGTATGGAAACTGGTTTGGAAAACATGCAGTACCCAACCTGTTAGTAATTGAGGTTAATTTCTAAACAGCTTCTGCTAAAGTAAGGGTTCTATATCACCTTAAAATAACATAATAAATAGCTCATGATAAACCTAGATTGGTTTGTTCATCCAGGAATCAGGAATAATTTAAGGCAATAATGTGAGAATAGACCTAGAAAGAAAATTAAACTTGCAAATAACAACTTCAGATGTTATAAACAAAAGGTGAATAAAAGTGCAGTCTGTTTGGAGTTTAGTTTTTCTCACAAGCTCATTAAGCGTATATTTCTTAAGCTTGCTCTTTGGAATGCTAATGCCAAGAAATTAACACAAGGAAATCTCAGGCCTCTGGCCAAGGAGAGGCTTGGTAGTGGTTTAGTCGCTAAGTTGTGTCCAACTCTTGGGACCAATGGACTATAGTCTGCCAGGCTCCTCTGTAAATGGGATTTTCCAGGCAAGAATATTGGAGTGGTTCGCCATTTCCTTCTCCAGGGTATTTTCCCAACCCAGGGACTGAACCTAGGTCTCCTGCACTGCAGGCAGTTTCTTTACTGACTTTAAGGAGAGGCTTGCTGCTGCTGCTGCTGCTGCTAAGTCATTTCAGTCGTGTCCAACTCTGTGTGACCCCAGAGACGGCAGCCCACCAGGCTCCTCCGTCCATGGGATTTTCCAGGCAAGAGTACTGGAGTGGGTTGCCATTAAGGAGAGGCTTCAGGTCAGGTCAGGTCAGTTGCTCAGTCGTGTCCGACTCTTTGCGACCCCATGAATCGCAGCACGCCAGGCCTCCCTGTCCATCACCAACTCCCGGAGTTCACTCAGACTCATGCCCATCAAGTCAGTGATGCCATTCAGCCATCTCATCGTCTGTCGTCCCCTTCTCCTCCTGCCCCCAACCCCTCCCAGCATGAGTCTTTTCCAATGAGTCAACTCTTTGCATGAGGTGGCCAAAGTACTGGAGCTTCAGCTTTTAGCCTCATTCCTTCTGCTCTTTTTGGTTGTCACTTACTCACATGAAGCCTAGTAGCTTCAGGATACGCCATTGTTTCTTTTCAGAGAGCTCAGTTTATTTGCCCTGTTGAGATTTTGTTTCTGTTTTCTTGGCTAGGTTTCTACATTTCTCTCTTAGGAGAGAAAACTGATGGAAAGACGATACAAGTATAGAATCACTGAATCTAGGGAAGGTCAGAGTTTGCTACCTGAGATTCTTTTCACTGGGCCAGAAATATTAATTGGGAAGTAGTGACACCACCTGGTCTTCTTGGGGATCTTCACTTAGTTCACTGAAAAAAAATGGGCAAATTTTTATTGCCTCTGCTTAAATTGTGTTGGGCTTCCCTGGTGGCTCAGATGGTAAAGAATCTTCAGAATGCTGAAGACCTTGCTTCTGTCCCTGGGTTGGGAAGATCCCCTGGAGAAGGGAATGGCTACCTACTCCAGGATTCTTGCCTGAAGAATTCCATGGACAGAGAGCCTGGTGAGCTGCAGTCCATGTGATCATAAAGAGTCAGAAATTACTGAGTGACTAATACACACACACACACACACACACACACACACACACACACTGTGTTAGGCACAGTAAAAGCTACATAAGAAATGGAAGGGTCCTTAGTCCAGGTATTCTTATTTAGAAGGTTAGGAGTGAGAGTGGGGTACTGGTATCTGGATATATTTTTCTGAGAATTCTGATAATAGAATGATTCAGGGAAAGACTCTTGACAGTTTACCTGGAGAAATATTCTAGAAATGAGAGAACAAAAGAACTGAAAGAATTCAGAGTAAGTAAGTTCAAAGCTAGCTAGGGTAATCAGAGAGGTTTCAATGAGGAGGAGATTCTTGTAGATCTGTGTAAAAAAAGCAGAGGATAAAAAATAATAATAATAAAGTAATATGATCCCAGATCTATTCCATGGCGGGGGAAGGTATTTTATCTCTTATATATGTTATTAAATAATAACCTAATTCTCCAACTTAATATCAGTTTCTATTCTGGATTCTTTATTTCAAAATATTTATTTATTTGACTATGTTTAGTCTTAGTTGCGGCACATGGGATCTTCATTGCATCATCTGGGATCTTTCATTGAGGTACACAGACTCTCTAGTTCTGGCGCATGGACTTGGCTGTCCTGAAGCATGTGGGATCTTAGTTTGCTGATCAGAGATCAAACCTGAGTCCCTGCATTGCTTGGTGGATTCTTCATCACTGGGCCACCAGGGAAGTCCCTCAATTCTGGATTCTTATGGAACATATGAAATGTTCTTTAACCTCTGCTTTTAATATCTAATGTGATCACATTTCCCCTGGTTTTATCAAATGTATCAGTCAGAATATTGTTGAAAAACCAGAAACCACTTCTTTTGCAAATAGAAGTTCCAAACAAAAGTTTCAGAGAGAATTTAATACAAATCTTGGTGTTATGGGTGTTAGAAGGAAAAAAGAAAAAGCAAGGGAACTTGAGAAGCAAAAAGGAGAGAGTGATACCGAGAGATTAGTATTTGTACGAAGCAACTATAAGCTCTGGACTAGGGGAATAAAAGGGAAAAAGAGTTGTTATCAAGCCCAAGGTCAGACTTCTAGGGGTTCCACCTCCCCAGTGCTAGGGCTGTGGAAGATGGTTTTCCTGGCCAGCTAGGACCACAAAAGAAGGGCAGTTACTGCAGAAGTTTGGATCACTGATGGGACTCAACTACTTCCAGAAACACTGGCAGAAGCGAAAGAGTATGAAAAAGAGATAGTGGTCCTTTCTTTCCAGAATTTAGTAGAAAGCAAGCTGAGTGAGTTTGGGAAATGTAGTTTGTAGATCAAGCCCCAGCAATGCAGAATAGTTGGAGGAAAGTGGATCTGGAGCTGAGAGTCAACAGGTAAATGACTGGTACGTCAAGTAAAATGAATCAATATGTACTTCTTTCAGGAAGACAAATGAACACATCTCAGTCAGAGGTTCATGCATGACTCCTAGCAGGTATTAGTACTAAAATATGCCTAAGTCTCATGACAGCCATTTAGCAGCTAAATCCAAGAAAAATAGAGAATGAATGTTGTGAAGGTTGGTGAATGCTGTGTGAATGTGCAACTCTTCCCTTGGCTTTTCTCATTTTAACCTATCCATCTACCTGTCCATCCATCCACTGAGTTATCACAACAACTGCATGTCACTAAGTCATGTTTAACTCCCTTCGATCCCATGGAGTGCAGCACACCAGGCTTCCCTGTTCTTCACTCTCTCCTGGAGTTTGCTCAAACTTATTACATTGAATTGGTGATGCCATCCAACCATCTCATCCTCTGTTGCCCCCTTCTTTTCCTGCCCTCAATCTTTCTCAGCGTCAGGGACTTTTCCATGAGTCAGTTCTTTGCATCAAGTGGCCAAAGTATTGGAGCTTCAGCATCAGTCCCTCCAATGAATATTCAGGGTTGATTTCCCTTATGATTGAATGGAGTTAGTGCCTATCATATGCCAGACATTGTGGTACACACTGAGGATACAAAGATAATGCCATACAGCCCTCCTTAACTAGCTTGCAAGCCAGGCAGGCAGTAGACGAATTTGATAGTCACATAAACTTCTTCAATAACCGTATTATTTATTCTTTATACTTTTCACAATAGTTTCTCATCTATTCTAAAATTCTTGTAGGATATTTTAAAAAGGTATTTTCACATTGAACATATTTTAATTTATTTCTTGCTAACATGCTTTCCATGAACATCATATATCATTTTCTTATAAATATAAGGACACTTACACTTTTACTATTTTGTCCCTCAACTGGCTCTTAATCTCCTTTTTTATGAATAGACTTTTTCTTCTGACCAGTGACTTTCCTGAATCTCCTCCTCCTTTGTAGCCCGCACCACTGTTTATTCTGTGGCCATTTCTATCTTCCCATGTTTTTCTTCCAACTTTATACAGCATTTTAAACTCTTAGATTTGTTCCCTCCCCCCCCTTATCTTTAGCCACTTGATCTTATAGATCAACTTTAAAGATGTTTTGAAAGATCAGACATTGCTATGACTCCTTCTCTCCTTGCTGTGTATTCTGGAAGGTCTTGTCTGTCCGTCCCAGTGTTATGCCCAAGTCGCGAAATCTCCCAATGACCACCAGGGAGCCAATATCTGATGCAAAAGCAAGAGAGTTTTTATTACCAAGCTCGAGCTGGGGCTCCCACCGACACTGACGCAGTGGCTATAGGGAAGAGCCTCGAACTCTAGGTTTCATTGCTTGTATAGGGTATTCTCAGGCGAAAAATTCGAAAAACAGGTTTCCGGGTTGGGAGACGGCTAATTGGTTACCTTCTGTGGAAGGGTTAGGTGTTGGGTTCTAATTGGTTTTCATTTCCCGGGCTGGCCACGGGTTCTGATTGGTTCCCATTTCCTGGGCTTAATTCGAATTTCCCAGGCAGGTCATAAGTCCTGAAGGTAATGGCTCACAGGTGGTGGAGTGAGGTCAGGGGATTTCCAAAGACTCTTTCCTCAGAACTCTAAAATGGAGTCTTTTTAAATAAAATGGGGTGGCTTAGGTTCTTCACCAGAATTTATATTAAATCAAGTACACTTTCTACTTTTTACCATTTTTTAAAAACTCATTGTCTTTTAAAATCTTAACTATATATTTGTAATGACCAATGTTTCTCAGTGTTCTAAATGGACCACCTGCCTCTGAATCACNAAATAAAATGGGGTGGCTTAGGTTCTTCACCAGAATTTATATTAAATCAAGTACACTTTCTACTTTTTACCATTTTTTAAAAACTCATTGTCTTTTAAAATCTTAACTATATATTTGTAATGACCAATGTTTCTCAGTGTTCTAAATGGACCACCTGCCTCTGAATCACCCAGGGAGCTTATTTAAAATCCAGATTCCTCTGCAAGTCTAGTCTTACTGATATATAATCAGTGTTGTGTGCTCCAGAAATTTGCATATTTAAGTTCCCTAGATGATTTTAGTCACATTAAAGTGTGAGATGCATTGATAAAGATCTTTTTCTTCAAGCTCTGAAGCTTTGAAATTTTCACTTCCTTTGGTGCTTTTGAAAATACTGTTGTCTTTAACAGAATACTGTCTTATCAGACTTCCCAGATGGGCAATAATGATTTAAGTTTGCCCCGTTTATTCTGAAATCATTTCAATTTGAATGAATTATAATTTCTTCTTGTAGTAGCATACAGCCAAGATACCTTCTAGATTTGAAACCTTGCCCCCAAATACTCCTGTGAAGTACACAATGTATTGATGTCAGGCCACAGCTGATGAAAATGAGGCTCAGAAGGAGTACGGGACTAGTGAACGTCACATAGCCAGATCATTGTAGACTTAGATTGAAGTCTAGGCTGACTGGGATCCTTTCCCTGTGTTTTCTCTGAGTTTAGACCTCTTTTTCTTATATTGATGCATGCTTGCTCACTTGCACAGTTGTGTCCAATCTCTTTGTGACTTCACAGTAGCCTTCCAGGCTCCTCTATTCATGGGATTTTCTAGGTAAGAATACTGGAGTAGATTGCCATTTTCTCCTCTAGGGGATCTTTCCAATCCAGGGATCGAACCTGTGCCTTCTGCATCTCCTGCTTTGGCAGTTGGACTCTTTATCATTGAGCCATGTGGGAATGTCTGTGCTAAAAGAGGAACACACACATACACATTTCCATTCTTTGCAATGTACCATGGCAGGTTTTGAATATTGACCATTTTTGTACCTACCTTTTACAACAATAAAGTGAAATCTTTTCTCCAAGAGCAAAAAGATGGCTGAAAATGCCTCTGTGGATTAAGTTTATTCCCTGAGTGATGCTGACTGTAAAAGGTGAGGGATGGTACATGCTGAATTGAAGCAAATATGGTCATGCTAATTTCAAGATTCACTGAAATAGCAGAAAACAAGTCAGCTGCCACCATCTAATAGAAATGAAGCAGCTTGAGGTTTAGCTCCAAGATCTTGAAATTTTATCAACCCAAAACAGCTTATAAGCATTTACATGTATTTACATGTTTACTCTCCCATCTCTAGATAATTTGCCCTGAAAGAAGAGGCTGATGTCAGTCTTCCAAAATGGCTACTAATAAAAAAAAATTCCCAAAACAGCTAATAATTCCAAGAAAAGATTTGGCTTTGAAACATTCTTTTATGTTTAATACTTGAATTTGGGCTTAATGAATTTGGGGCTTCCCTGGTGACACAGACACTAAAGAATCTGCCTGCAATGTGGGAGACCAGGGTTCAATCACTAGGTAGGGAAAATCCCCTGGAGAAGAGAATGGCTACCCACTCCATTATTCTTGCCTAGAGAATTCTACGAACAGAAGAGTCTGGCAGGCTATAGTCCATGGGGTTGCAAAGAGTGGGGCACCACTGAGAGACTAATACTTTACTTTAAAAACAAATGTATTTAGAAAAATTATAACATTTAAAATAACAATACCACTATCTGGTTCTCACTAGTGAGAACCAGATCATAATTTAACCTATATGCAGTGAGAACCAGATAATAACATCTGCCTTTCTCATTTTGTCTCTTGATTTAATACTTCTCCTCTCTATGATCCATAATAGGAATGATGGGTGATCTCCTACTGCACCAATCAAAATCAAATCTGTCTCTGAATCTGATTTTTTTTTTTTCTGTCTCTTTCTCACATGTATATTTAATTACTGTATCTACTTCATAGGACTGATTAGGGTTGCTAGGTGAACTACATGGTGCCAAGTTAAATTTTGATTTCAGGTAAACAATATAAACTTTTGGTATAAGAACATTCCACTGTCTCAGATAAACAATGAATAATTTTTAGCATGATTATGCCCAAATATTTCAGATATTTTAGACATGCTAAAAATGTTTTATCTGAAATTAAAATTTTATGGTCATTGTGCATTTTATCTCCAAACTTTGCAGCTTGAGATGGAAATTAGGTGAGGTAGTATGTTATAGTATCTGGCACATAGTCAGTTCGGTCGCTCAGTCATGTCCCACTCTTTGCAACCCCATGAATTGCAGCACGACAGGCCTCCCTGTCTATCACCAACACCTGGAGTTCACCCAAACTCATGTCCATCAAGTTGGTGATGCCATCCAGCCATCTCATTCTCTGTCGTCCCCTTCTCCTCCTGCCCCCAATCCCTCCTAGCATCAGAGTCTTTTCNTTCAGTTTAGTTCAGTCGCTCAGTCATGTCCCATTCTTTGCGACCCCATGAATTGCAGCACGCCAGGCCTCCCTGTCCATCACCAACTCCCGGAGTTTACTCAGACTCATGTCCATCGAGTCTGTGATGCCATCCAACCATCTCATCCTCTGCCGTCCCCTTCTCCTCCTGCCTCCAACCCCTCCCAGCATCAGAGCCTTTTCCAATGAGTCAAGTCTTCGCATGAGGTGGTCAAAGTACTGGAGTTTCAGCTTTAGCATCATTCCCTCCAAATAAATCCCAGGGCTGATCTCCTTCAAAATGAACTGGTTGGATCTCCTTGCAGTCCAAGGGACTCTCAAGAGTCTTCTTCAAAACCACAGTTCAAAAGCATCAATTCTTCAGTGCTCAGCTTTCTTCACAGTCCAACTCTCACATCCATNAGCTTTAGCATCATTCCCTCCAAATAAATCCCAGGGCTGATCTCCTTCAAAATGAACTGGTTGGATCTCCTTGCAGTCCAAGGGACTCTCAAGAGTCTTCTTCTCCAACACCACAGTTCAAAAGCATCAAATCTTCAGTGGATGTTGGCACATAGTAAATGTTTGTTAAGATTGTTTTCATAATTGAGCTTCTACAGACCCTAACAAATAATGATTAGCATTTATTAATTTGCTATTTCTAAAACCTTCTAATATTTATGACTATTCTGATCCTCTTGATGATTCTGTGGTATTCTTATCTGCCCGATGAGGAATTAAGCCTCAGAAACATATTTTACTGACTGTAGAGTAATCCACAATATGCTGTACAATCTTTTCTTTCATAGACATGTATTTTTGAATATTGACCTCATTTCTAATCACAGCTACTACTATAAAAATTATTGAAATGACCATCTAAGAACATAATTTTTTATACCTACTATGTGAGCTCCTTACCATGACTATTTTGTTTTCCATTGCCCAGCCAAAGATACTGCTAACACATATTTCCTAAATGATTGTAATTTCCAGGCTTTTTGCAAGATTCTTCTAATAATGAAAGTAACAACAATAATATTAACTATTATTAACTATCTATGATATGCTAGGCATATTATAGAAGACTTGCATTTATTAATAATAATCTTCACACTGCTTTGTGAAATAGGTAGCATTATTATCCCACTTTATGGATGAGGACTCTGAGGCATGAAGACATTAGGCAATTTCCTGCCCAGTGGTTTGACTAATAAGCAGTGGAGCTGGGAGACAATTTCAGGTGACCTGAATCAGAGCCTACATTTCTACTGATTTCACTCTTCAGCCTCCAGCAATGGAATTAATGGCTCAGAGGATATGCATATTTGTAAGCAGCTTGATGTATATTGCTAAATTGCTTTTCAGAAAGATTGCACCTGTATATTGCACCTATAGCTACACCTATACATCTTCTACCAGGAGTGTTTCAGCACAGCTTTTCTTTTTTAACTCTTTTTTTTTTGTTTTTTTAACTTTTACAATGTTGTATTGTTTCTGCCATACAACAATGCAAATCAACCGTAATTATACATTTATCACCTCCCTCTTGAGCATCCCTCCCTTCCCCCCAATCCCACCTCTCTAGGTCATCACAGAGCACCAGACTGGGCTCCCTGTGTTATGCAGCAACTTCTCACCAGCTATCCATTTTACACAGAATAATGTGCATATATTGATGCTACTTTCTCCATTCATCCCACCCACTCTCTCCCACACTGTGTCCATTCTTTACATTTGCATTTCCATTCCTTCCCTGCAAATAGGGTCATCAATGCCATTTTTCTAAATTCCATATATATATCTGTTGCTGCTGCTGCTGCTGCTGCTGCTGCTAAGTCACTTCAGTCGTGTCCGACTCTGTGTGACCCCACAGACGGCAGCCCACCAGGCTCCCCTGTCCCTGTGATTCTCCAGGCAAGAACACTGGAGTGGGTTGCCATTTCCTTCTCCAATGCAGGAAAGTGAAAAGTGAGTGAAGTTGCTCAGTCGTGTCTGACCCTCAGCGACCCCATGGACTAGCCTTCCAGGCTCCTCCATCCATAGGATTTTCCAGGCAAAATATATCTGTTAATAAACTATATTTGTTTTTCTCTTTCTGACTTACTTCACTCTGTATAACAGGCTATAGGTTCATCCACCTCACTAGAACTGACTCCAATCTGTNTGACCCTCAGCGACCCCATGGACTAGCCTTCCAGGCTCCTCCATCCATAGGATTTTCCAGGCAAAATATATCTGTTAATAAACTATATTTGTTTTTCTCTTTCTGACTTACTTCACTCTGTATAACAGGCTATAGGTTCATCCACCTCACTAGAACTGACTCCAATCTGTTCTTTTTTGTGGCTGAATAATATTCCATTGTATATATGTACCATACCTGCTTTATCCCTTCACCTGTCAATGGACATGTAGGTTGCTTCCGTGTCCTGGCTATTGTAAATAGTGCTTCAGTGAACATTGGGGTACATATGTCTTTTAGAATTATGTTTTGTTTTTCAGGGTATATGCCTTGTGCCCAGTACTGGAGTTGCTGGGTCATAGTTTTTCTAGCATTGATTCTTATGAAACTTTTTTTCACATCTGTTAGGTGAGAAATAGTACCTTAATAGTTCTGCATTGTATTTATTTGATTATATAAGTTTGAAATTTCTTTTTCATATAATTTAAAAAATACATTTCTTCTTTCATAAGGTATATATGTATATCCTTACCCTTTGGCATTTGAAGAATAAACAAACCAATCCCATGAGTCTTACTGTCATTTATTACAAAGGACTTGCAAAAATCATGTTTGATTGTCTTCCAGTTTTGTATTTGGACCTTTGACTTATGAAGTGTAATTATAAAGACAGAGAAATTTGTCAGTCATTTCTTTTGTGATTTCTTCTGTTGCTCTTTTGCTTTGAAAGCATATAGGCCCAACATTTTAAACTGAACATTGTAATCCATTGTCTTTTCAGTCTTTACCACAGAAAAACTTTTTTGAGCCTTTGCAAGCTCTCCTTATATCCTAATTTTTTAGGTACTTGACACCTAAAAAGATGGATTAAGTTTTTTCCTGTGAACCTTTCCCTACTGACCCATTTTCCGCCTAACAACTTATTCTGAGAGAAACCTGTATCCTTCCTTTAGGGAATTCTTTCCTCCACTAGGATCATGTCTGAAAATATTTAAGGAGCAAGGCTAAGCTATATCTTTAAAAAATCCAGATTGCTAATCCAGCTGTTTTGAACAATAATAAGGCTTTATATTCTGTCTGGTGTTTTGGCATGTTTCACCCCTTCCCATATGTTACACGACCCCAGCATCCCTGTGCAGACCACAGTTCAGGTACTCTCTCCTTTTCCCAGATGAAGAATCAGAGACTGAGAAGTTAAGTGGCCTGGGTCACAGAAGCTCGTGTAGCTAGGACTGGAGGCTGTTTTTTAACTTCTACTCTTGTGATCTTTTCACTGCTCCAAAGTTTGGTATAAATTACTTGCTATCACAAGTGAGCTAAATACTCACTTGGTTATTTTTCCTTTCTCAGCTGTTTTGAAAGGTCCTGATACTTTTCCACTCATACCAGAATGTTATCAGTTGGGGACAGGATACTCTGTAACATTTGCTTTATGTGCACACATGTTTTAAACATCAACAAATACTGATGTATATATTCTATTACTGTAGAAACAAATATTCCCTTAAAGAGGAGCTTGCAGTCATACTTAGCTGGTATTTTTCATAACTTTACATACTAGAAAGCCATGTGTCTTCTGACTATCTTCTGTGTTAGCCACAAGATGGTACCCTTGCACATGGGAAAATGCTCAAAATGTTGTGTAAAGTGAAAAAAAATGTATTTGAAAACAGTATATTCAGTTGTGTGCACACGTGTGTACATGTGTGTACATGTGTATACGTGTGTTTGAAATTGGATGCACAATAAATGGATAACAGTTTTTCTCTGAGAAGTGTAGCTAGTTTAAGTTTTGACCTTTGAGTACAATTGGCAGTTTCTATAATGAGCCTGCTCTGTGTATGTGATCCCTTATCCAGGAGATGGGAAGGCTCTACTGCCCACAGAGGTTTCACTCCTATGCTTGGGGTGGAGGGATGTGATACCTGAATTGACAGCCTCATCAGAATCACAGTGTTGGGAGGGGCACAGATTCCCAAGAAAGGGATGCAAGGGAGACGTATGCCATTTGTGAGCTTGGCCTGAATAGACGTAGCTGTCTTGAGGGTCTTGGGCTGGGCCTGTTCTTTTAGAGATTGGTCAATGATTGGTTGAAAGTCCTGTGTGTGTTAACTCCAATGGTGATTCTTTTTTAAATGTGCTATGAGGTGGAAGGGCTTCCTAGGTGGTGTTAGTGGTAAAGAATCTGCTTACCAGTGCTGGAAATGTAAGAGGCCTCAATTTGATCCCTGGGTCAGGAAGATTCTCTGGAGGAGGACATGGCAACCCACCCCAGTATTCTTGCTTTTCATGTTTTTCCCCAAGATAAGGAGAATTCCATTGACGGAGGAGCCTGGTGGGCTACAGTCCATAGGGTCGCAGAGTCGGACACAACTGAAGCATCTTAGCTCACGTGTATGCACGAGGTGAAAATTTCAGGCCAGCTAATGTTGACTAACAGAACCTTCTGTCATTTTGTGTTGGAGGAGTGAATAGAGTAGGAAGTAGCTCATAGAGGGTTTTGCCTGCGACAGCCATTGCTTCAGAGGAGACCAGTTGTTCTAACTTATTTTTTAACTGTTCTTGGAGCAGAAATACTTGGCAGTGATGGCATGTAATCAGAAAGCAATATCACTGAGGCAGTTTCAATAGGGAAATCTTTCTGTATACTTAAGTAGCAAAACTGTATAGCAGAGGTATGCATTTGGACAGGCATTTTTCATATTACCTGAAAGCATCATACTACCTGTTCTGTTCATTGTAAGATGTGAAATATGATTGCCAAAAATTTGCACATTTGGTGTAAATTGTTCAGCTGTCACAGTCTGAAAATTTCGTGTTTTTCCCCCAGATAAGGAAAAATAGGAAAAGGAGTACATCAAGGCTGTATATTGTCACCCTGCTTATTGAACTTCTATGCAGAGTACATCATGAGAAACACTACGCTGGAAAAAGCACAAGCTGGAATCAAGATTGCCGGGAGAAATGTCAATAACCTCAGATATGCAGATGACACCACCCTTATGGCAGAAAATGAGGAATAACTAAAAAGCCTCTTGATGAAAGTGAAAGAGGAGAGTGGAAAAAGTTGGCTTAAAGCTCAACATTCAGAAAACGAAGATCATAGCTTCCAGTCCCATCACTTCATGGGAAATAGATGAGGAAACAGTGGAAACAGTGTCAGACTTTATTTTCTTGGGCTCCAGAATCACTGCAGATGGTGATTGCAGCCATGAAATTAAAAGATGCTTACTCCTTTGAAGGAAAGTTATGACCAACCTAGATAGCATATTCAAAAGCAGAGACATTACTTTGCCAACAAAGGTCCATCTAGTCAAGGCTATGGTTTTTCCAGTAGTCATGTATGGATATGAGAGTTGGACTGTGAAGAAAGCTGAGTGCCAAAGAATTGATGCTTTTGAACTGTGGTGTTGGAGAAGACTCTTGAGAGT